>WTSP01016840.1:0-96330 GCA_025331215.1 Actenoides lindsayi
AGTAAATATTTCACAAAAATCTTTAAAGAAATAAAGGATATTATTTAAAAAATAAAGAAGTGTTACTTTAAAACCCTTAAACGCAGGGTGATGAATAATAACAAAGACCCCATTAAACTAATTTTTAGCATTTATGATGAATTCCAGGTCATAGAACTCTTCACTTAAAACCAAGTAAATCACTAAAACACCATACTAGAACAAATTCATGTACTTGACAGATGTTAAAGCTCTGATGCAGAGTTTATGCTTTTTTGTCGTTGTTAATTGCAATATTACATTTTGCTATGAGATAGTGGTTTTAGTTATGCAAAATGTTTACTCTCAAAAGAATCAACTAATTTATGCCTAGTTAAGAACTTTTGATTTAAACACTGTGTGAGCATACTGACCTCCTATTTCTATTCTGTGGTTAGCCCACAATAATCCAAAGAGGTAACTTTCTTTAATTACAATTTAAGCTTGAAAGGCATTTTTCCTTAAATGGCAGCAAACAGGAAATGTTTAAACTGTGTCAAAAGCCTTTGATGAATCTTTACAACTGTTCATAAAAGATCATCCTGCTTAAAATAATATTGATTTTTCATTTATTTTCCTAGATACTAGAAGATTTACGTTTCATCTGATCAGGATCAAAGCTTCTCCCCCCTCCTGATCAGTGGGATTAAATCAGCAATGTCATTTCACACGTTTAAAAACTACACTGCTAAGGCAAGATATGAAAGTGTAGCAAGGCTGATCATAGAGACCTTAGAAAAAAAACCAACAACCCTCAAGATTCCCCATCTCTCTCCCTCTGCATTTGCTACCGAGCAGCTGTGCCTCACACAGATTCACATGAATGAAAATATTAAGGCAAAAAACCACCCACTTAGTTTATTTTCCATATGACTTTCCTGTAATTATTTTGTAAACTGTTCACACAACAATATATAAAAACATCTGCAAAAACAGGTAATTAATGTGTCAAGCCAAACTAATGCATTTTTTATGGTGTCCATGCTTCGTCAACTGTAATTATAACTCTTTTTAAGCAAATGATGATGTGTTTGTTGCAATGTGCAAGTGGTTATTTTAGATGCTCTGTTTACTATTACTGCAAACAGAATATAAAAACTCTACAGCTACTTTGTTGCACATGTAAGCCTTCATCCACACAAGCAAAGCAGGCTACTCCCTCATTTTCCAAAGGCTTTGCCTATTTCAAAGAAATAAAAATACCTTAAAATGAAAACTGTCTTTGGAAAGGCTGACCAAGCCACCCGCTGACCAAAGTAACAGCCAGGACATTAGGACAGCAGCCAATGATTTAAAATTTGTTCTTTAATTTTTATTTTTAAGGACAGCTCAGCTACAATATATTTACCAAACTAGACGTTCCTAACAACATTCAAATGATCTTGAGGGTTTGATAGAGGGGAAAACCACAAATATCAAAGTAATTGTGCCACTGAGTTCAACCGTGACTTGCCTGCTTGTTTTCCCATAGTCCACTAATTTGAATGAAAAATAGATAAGCAGCACTTCCACAATCTGTACATAGAGGTAGCATCTGGGAACTAGGAATACTTTTGTCTTCTGAGGTGCCATTAAGGTGAGAGTAGAAGGCTCTCGAGTAGAAGAGTACATAACTTTGTCAGATAAGCTAGCTCCATGTTGAAGGGTTAAGTGCCTAGCTCAGTTAACGGTTTATTCAGGCATTAAATCTTCTGTAATGCTATTGTACAGGAAAATTACTTATGTTCAGATATTAATAGCAAAAGGCTATTGAAAGGGGGCCGTATCCAATAAACTCACAAAAAAAATCTGTAAGACAGACCATGGGGGGGGAAGAAGGTGTCCTTTTCTCCCAAATAATTTGAGGTACTGTTAACATAACATTTCTCAGATGCAAAGAAGTGTTGTCAGACTTGCTCTGATCCTTAGCTATTCTCCTCCACAGATCCAGAATGAAGTCATATGGAAGATAAGTCTATCTGATGGTAACAACGATAGCTCTCTCACTGCTATTTGCCACCAGTATTCACAATATCCTACATTCAGTAAATCACAGTATACAGCACCCACCCAGGAACTCAAGATATTCCTTCCTTCCTTTGCATCTGACCACCCCCAAATCATCCCTCACTGGGCATTAGAGATTTTCCTCAGAAACAGCCAATCTGTCAGGACAACATTAGAGCACACCCTGCCTAGCTAGCTGCTTGACCAGGATGTGGATATTTCCACAGAAAAGGTAAGACTAAAAAGTTTGCATTACCTGTCTGAATCCTCTGTAACCTCTCTATTCCAAATCTTCCTGCTTTTCTCTCAGACTTACTAAAAATACATGTGGGCTGCCTTTATTTAAAGAAGGTATCAGAAGAGATCTGCTCCGGAAGGAACGTCCTCTTGCAGAACAGGCTACAAGGAACTTGCGGGAGACTGCCTGTTGTGCTAACCCCAAACTCCATGTTCTTAACAATTTAAACAGTAAAACTTTCTCTAAATACTGAAATCTTCAATGAAACATTTATAATTGCCAAATCTAACAGCTATAATACCATTTTTTATTTTTACAAGTTTCTTTATCTTCTTCACAGTCTTCCTGCACATATCACCCAGCTGGATTGCTGAATTTTTCAAAGAATTGCTCTCTATAAAAATGCAAGGGAGTAAGCCTTGAAAGATTTATTTCTTCTCACAATGAAAAGAGGTTTAGCAGCACCTTCCTTATTAGTGGGTAGCCCAGCTGTTATTTTTGCCTAATTGGTTCAAGAGGACCTCTGTTCTTCTTAGGGCAAACACTTCTTACATCATGTGAAGCGAACTCCTTTGTCCATATTAGCCAAACAAAAGCTCAGGCACACCGTAAGTGACAATGCGACTCATAATCCAGCACAGGTTTGTGACCACTTTGGACACAGTTTTATAACCCGAAATTTATTTCGGAAAGGGCAAGAGCTGATTTTGGAACAAGCCCCCACCAACTTTCACAGGAGAGTGGATAACCTTTAATTTTCAAACAATTACTTAAGTGAAACGTGGCAGGTGCTGGGGTAGGCAGACACTTCAGCATCAAGAAAAGATGCTATAGATTTTAGCAGCAGGTGACAGTTTGGAATCATGAAATAAGCCCACTAGCTCATCATCTCTAGTATGTTATCTATTACATTAATGATGAGTTCCTTTGAGGTGGTAGCCAAATTCTGCAGCTGAAAAAAAAAAAAGGTAAATATTTAAAAATAAGACCAAGGTTAAGCCCATTGTGGTAAAACAGTTTGAAGTGATCTATTTTCCCTTTTTTTTTTAAAAAAAAACAACAACATTTTGAGAGACTCAAAATTTAAGACACATTTATCAGAATGATTCTCTCTTGCTTTTTGGAGATTCAGGAGAGTACTTTACTCTAGCAATCAAGAAGAAAAGCCAAGGAAAAGTTAAACCCTTCACGTTGAAACACACGTGACAGTGAGTGAACATCTAAGAATTCTTCCAACTTTCTAGTGTGCTCATAACTCTTATATTTTATACATCATCTTCTTTGCAGATTACTCGAGACACAGATAAACCCTTCCTGTGAAGTTATCAATGCTGTACCCTGTATGACCAGTAAAGGAGGAGTCAGTAACACTCAAGATAGTAAGAAATCTAACTTTGCAGAAACACTAATTGACAAACATCTGTTTATAGCAAAACTCTCGTATTAAATCCACAAGATGGTGGTAGCTTTTCACGTGTGTGTGTGACTACCTGGAAAAAAATTAAATGAATGATCATACAGCACATGCCACTTCAGGGAGGCAAAGCTCAACTTCCCATCCATCTGCTAAATCTTGTGGTCTTCAACTGCAAAGTATTTCACCAAAGCAAGACTTCACAATGTGAGAAATACTCTTAAACACTTTCCTGTAAAACTACATATAAATAAGAGGATAGAATTATTGGGGGAAAAAGACCCTGTGAGCATTGCAACACAGAAGGACATATGAGGAAACAAAATGGTGACAGCATCAGGCAGGTCCTTCAACACAAGTACTATAGGAACAGGAAGAGAACACTGACAATCAGAGCAGGGAAAGTTACACATATAAATAACATAGTTCTCTGCACTTTTCCTTTTTAACTAAAAGGATGAGTCCAAATTAGAATTAGCAACCACAAACATTCCTTGTTTCAGAGCAGAGGGAACCCAGGCACACAGACACCTACCCCTTCAAAGTAAGAACAAGTTACTGCAGTTTGAAGTATACAGTATTGCAGAAAGAAGAAAAAAAAAAAAGAAAAAGAAAAAAGGCAGATGAAAAAACAGTGATGAGATTATATAGTACTATGGGAAATGGTATCTTTCTATCAGCAATCACAAATCTGTAAAACAGAAGAGCCAGAGGCAGGCCCTGTAGAGATCAAACCTATACCAGTTCTTCTAGGAACCTCTGAAGCTAGAGAGGCTATTTTAAGATACTATAAGGGAAAAGAGGGAAAGAGGACAGGAAAAGAGAAAAGAAAGATGTGAAAAGAGCAAAGCTGTATATGCAAGAACTGCTGCGGTTTGGGGGGTGGGGGTCAGGGGGAGAAATCAGAGCACTGATTATCATGCAGCATCATGCCCTTAAACGTATCTACTCAATTTTTCTATTCCAACTAGTAATTTGCCTCAATTCACCTACACTGCCTGAGGCATTTAATTCTGTAGGCAGAGAGTTCAGTTTTCTCACCTAAGGACAGAAGCAGCACTGTAACCTAGATCAGTCTCTTCTGTCTACACTGTATGCAGGAAAAAGTGTGGCAACCCTACTAGGTCTTCTGATGGGAGGTAGAAATCCTACATAACAACAGTCAAAAAAAGATGAATGCACTTCACTGCAGCTAAGTGCTGGCTAACACCAGGTGAAGCAAAAGGCTGTGCAGGCAGAAAGAGATGTCTGTCAAAGAGGTTAAGCACAGGCAGCAACCTGGCGTGGAGATGCTATAAGGACAGACTCAGAAATCTTGGAAAGGTCAGATCAACTCCAAGCTAACGCAGCTAGCTGTGTCCTCCCAGAAGAGGGGAGAACAGATTTTTAAGGCCCACCTCATCACAGCCATACGCTAAGCAACTGCGTTCAGAGTCACCTCTGCATCATGACCTGTGTGTTAACTTACGGGTATTGGAACAATTCACCTTTGCAGGTATTGTAAGGCTCCAAGCTGCAGAGCAGGTATCAAACCCCAGACGTTTATCAGTCTCTTGGTGCAAAGAAGTCTCGGAGCTGAAGTGCAACTTTGCCTTGAGTGTTCCTTTACATAGCTGAACCTGGCTGTATTTATACATTAACCAACTTCACCACACTTTACTGGCAGATGCTGTATTGTACTGTTTTGCCACAATGAAGCGTCTTTTGCATATGGGAATGACACCACTCAGGGTGATCCATCCAGCATCTACTGCACAGTAATGGATCCTATAACACTAATCTGCTCTGAAGCCGTCTATGGTCTACAATGGTCCTGAAAGCCAGCACACTTCAGTTATGAACAACTCATAGCCTGTATTAGTACGGGTTTCAGCATCACTGGCAGCACAAGAGGATTGGATGACTTTTTTTTTTAAGCAAAGGACAGTATTTCTAAGATCTCTTCTTAATCTAGCTGCTTGTCAACAGACAAGTCCTCTCACAAACATTTAACCTTCTGAAACAGTAGCAGTGATTTCAACTTTCTGTGAAGTGCTAGGAGAGGGGGAGCCCAGCCCAAAAGGTCCTACAGCATCCTCACAATCCAATAGCAGGAAACAGAGGTAGTTTTCAGCTCTTTTGGAAGGAATCAGGGCCAGAAGTTTTTGTCTTGACTAGTTCCAGCCTCAGCGGAAGCATAAAGCTACAACAGTGAATAAGTGATGATACCAGAGGAGCAAAGAGCTCTGAGATCAGGTCAGGGAGAATTACAGCTCTGTCAGTCACCCTGTCATTGACCTTTCTCAGTGAGGCCCAGCACTGGGTTTCTAAGGGTTTCCCTGAAGATATCAGGTCACACTCAAAGCATCTCCTCAGAAAACAAGCCTGTTGTTTCCTCTAAGGTGGTGCTCCCATCAGACACAGCCACTGGGTAGCTCAGAAACTGCCTAAGAGACTGTTAATCTCAATGAGAAACACTACTTAGAGGACTTAACCAGTGAAAGGAATTTAAAATAGCAATTGTGTTGTAACCGAAGTTGTCTTCTTAAGTGCCATTCAAAAAATCAAGAAAAAGGTGCTTTTCACTCTGGAAGGCAGAAACACCCTCCTGAATCAGCCATGGCCATTCCCTTTTCCATATAGTACTGTTGTCTTGGCATTCTGTCAAGCGTGCTCCTGTTTGCATCCCTGGCTCCACCACAAGTTCAAATCATAGCCCATCATAATCCCAGTAATTAGACACAAGTTGGTTTGTTTTCAGTATATCCAAAAATATCATCTAGTTGTCCAAAGTATTCCCAGCATTTCATTGTATATGCATTTCTGGGTTAAAAGTCAAAGTCATTTTAGCAAGGTTCCAGTAATTTGTGTAATTTTTGTTCCAGCTCTGTTTACTGGATAAACATTAAAATAGCACAGAGCAGTGCAAAACTGACATTTGCAGCCTGCTGTCAAAGACACCAGCAGCTTATCTACAAGTTGTAGATATCCAATGCAAAACACAGATACCTGAAACACAGCTTCTGGCTGCTGCGACTTAAGAGGCATCACATACTTCACGCAACAAGGTCCGTGCTGCCAAGTCAAAGCCAAGCCAGCCCCCTAAACCAAATAAATATTCATTGGGCTCAGCCACAGCTGCTACACATGTGGAAACAAACACCCAGAATCTCTGACAGAGTAAATGGATCATCTCCCTTTAGATGTTAATGTGTAACATGGAGCCTCGTATCCAGCAGGCCAGCAATGAACACATTTGCTTTTTAAACCACATGGAACAGATCCTGTATGTACTCTTCTACACGTAACAGACTGAACGTATGGTGAAGCATCCTTGCTTCATCATTTCCCTGAAGTTACTGAAAAGTCAGCAATAAATAATAGTGCTGTGTTTAATCGCACAGCTCAGACTGCCCAGATCCATCACGAATATAACTTGAGAACGGCTAGAGGTGAAAAAAAAGCGGAGCAGTTTATGCAAACAGGACTCCATCCTTTATTACAAAGAACTTCTTTCCATAATTTCAGTCCCCTGATCTATATTTTTTCCTAACACAAACGATGCCCTACACCAAAGTCAGGAAAAGCAGTACTTCACATAAAACACAGTTAACTTCCAGCCTAGAAGATGGTGGCTTGCTATCGATCAGTGCATTTTATTTTTTTTTTTCCATCACCGGGCCTGAAGCAATGCACTGACCTCAAAGTGCTCTGGCATGCTAACAAAACAAAGGAACAGCTATAAGTGTGAGCCAAACTTTCTATCAGTTAGTATGCTTGGAAAGACAGATTTGCATTCCAGAAGCTCCTGGAGAATTGTTTAACCATCCTATACAGCCCTTACAGAGCTGCCTTCCAAAAGCTCCAAACTCCTGCACGTACCAATGCGCAGAAAACACAAGAGGGGCAGCAGAATCAGCATGCGTTCAAAGGAGAAAGGAAATGATGGCAGCTATTCCCCCTCACCACACACGAGTCAGCTCTGGTATAAATGAAACATGGAGGTACAAGAGGTACAGGTAGTTCAGTGGCAGTCCAAGGGCTCTACTGCCAGTCCAAGAATTCCTTCTCCCGCCTACTGACAAACACATTTAATATTAAATGCATGTACAGAGCAGAAATAGGCCCATGATGTATAAAGAGCAGATGCTCAGAGTTCAAGGTATGTGTCAGCCTCTCAGAGCACAGACCACGTTCACTCCGCAAGTGACACGTGTATTAGGCCTTCTGGCAGGAGTTTGAATAGGACTTTAAAAGATTTAGTGCTAAAACTCTGCAAGGGACTAGAAGAAGAAAATAACGTTTGCACCTTGCACAGTATAATTAACACCATTCTACTTCCAAAAGCAGCTACGGCTGAAAACAAACTCAAGATGGACATCCCTTCTGTGTAAGCATACACAGCACCTGCCTCATCCACCATTAGTGCCATCAGCTCACAGAGCAGGAAAGTCATCAGGAATGTAACAGATTGCAGCGTGCTCCAACTGCCCCTGTGGAAGCCACCTACTTCAAACTAAACAACACAAGTCTATAAACTTACAGTAATAAATTTACGAGTACATGATAAGGAGGCGGCCTTAAGAAGTAGCTCTTATACAAGCCTAAAGGAGAAGCTGACAGAGACACCCTTATCTTTCAGATATATCTAACCAGCAGAGGCATTACATTTCTGAGGTAATTCTGAGAGAAGTTTCAAACAGAGAGGCTGGGTGATGTTCCTCCCGCCAGCCCGTACATCACTTACACTTCTCCATTCCAATTTTTAGGTGTCGATTTCTATTTTCTTGGTGCCACCGTGTGGCAAAAATCTGTATTACCATTTTACGTGCAAAAGCCACTTCCAGTCCATTCCAGAGGGCACCCATCCTGCAATGGCCGTACACTGCAAGGCAATGTCACTTTATACGTGCGTTAAGTATATATGAACGCTGTGTTTCGCTTGCAGATATTACAAAAGCTTATTTAGGCAAAATAGGTTGAAAATAATCGGTGGCAGAAGACCAGAGGCATTTTGTAACAATTGCACCACCTTTATCTTTGAAAGGAGCATGTTATTACTCATGTGAAATACATAACCAGGATGTTTTAATACATGATTAGATAAGGGCTTTTTTTTAAATTGCAACATACAGTGAATATTCACATATCAATGCTAAATAAACCACCTTCACAAAGCAGCTGGATGAAAAAGTGTGATAGTTATTCATGCTTTTTTGTTGTTCTGAGGTTGTTATGTTTGTTTGATTTGGTTTTGGTTGGGGTTTTTCTGTCCTCATAGATCCTGGGAAAGCATATATTTTTAGGAGGGCATTTGAATCAGCCCTGTCATTACAAACAGGGCATCAGCATCTCCCAGACAGCTTGCAGAAGCTGTAAAGAGAATAGGGCATAAAATGAGCTGGATCTACCTCAATCTAGTGTGAGTGCACAGCAGTGGATGAACATTCATTTGCCTTCCACCTTCACAGCCAAGCAGGGTAACACTGAGAAAGCAGAAGGAACAGCTGACTGCTAGGAACTAGCCTGTGTACATTTATGTTCCCAAGAGACAAGATGGGAGTTAAAAAGCAACTCATTCCCATTATTCCCTCTCCTGTTTTGTACAGATGCAATGTCAGGGACTGCACAGAAGAAGTTGCAGGTGCTGGCACTCTTCATCCATCAGGAACACCTCCACCCACACAGAGGTACCACTACTAGAAATTTAATAATAACTCCCACTGTGCTATCTGAGTGGCATCAGGGAAACAGGGCAGAACATCACAATTTCTATGACTCTTTGAATTTTTTCCTAGCCTCAAAAGCATGCATGGGGGGGGGGGGGGGATAAAAAAATAAAAGGATTAGTAGTCATCTGAGGTAGCTGCATGAGTAGCTAGTCAATAGCAAGGAAGCAAAAGTTCTTGGAGAAAATTTTAGCAAATGCAAATAGAAAGCTCAGCCCACTCTAGCTTCACAAGTTAGTATGCATCAGTTGAGCAAGTCTTCTACAGCACATGCAAGAAAAGTCGTTCACATTTTCAAAGTAAACATACTACCATAAGGATTACCACGGATTCACAGCCAACATGTTTAACCACTGCCACAACTCAAGTACGCGTGCACAAATGCCACAGCTCAACTGATGTGTGATAGCTTGACTTGTGTCCATGCACAAACAGTTTGAAACTGTTTAATAAAGAAAGCATTTTGAAGCTGAAACATGAACTGTCAGTTTAAAACTGCATCATGGCAACCTTGCATCACAGCAAGAAGACAGAAGTGGTTATGACAAAGCATGATATTCTTCAGGATACCATAAATGAATGGCACACAGGTCTATCAAGTAGTGTATTAGCAAATTAAAAATAGCTGGGCTCTCCAAGAGAAGGACATCGCCAGCACATTCAACATCAAGAATGAAAAACATTTTGACAACACGGGCAAGGAAAGACAGGAGGCTACTGAAAAAACACCACAAGCAGCAAAGCAGTAACGCTACATACATCACTGGAACTTGGAAAGAAAGAGGTGGATGTACCTTTACCAAAAAGTATAAGAGACTTTATGCAAAGGCTATGCACATATCTCGGCCCACACCTCTAGCTTTCATCAGTATCCTAGCCATTATTTTTTGCCAGGCCCCATTAAAGCAGCTCAGCAGGTAACATTCGTTCATAGAACTGTTGAGAAGGCAGGGACCACTGCTGCACATCAAACCGAGATGCGGCAAAGGCTTCTGCTTGTGTGCGCTTTGGTACGTGAGCACTTAGCTCAGATCTGGAGCAGCGTTAAGTCATCTGCACTGTATACCATCAAACAAAGCCACAATTCTCATCTTACTCATTTGATCTGTGTGGGACAAGAGCACAATACACAGACCCTGCATGCACTCCACGAAAGAACAAATCTTTTCCTGTACTTTATAGTTTTAAGCCATTGTTGGACAACATGCAAATATATGAGGTTATCACTCTAGATTCTCAAGAACTAGAGATGGAAGGAGGAAAAAAAAATAAAATAAAATTGTTCCCTGACTGAGAAGGTGCAAGGACACTCAACAGAAATTTGCATGTAGTTGCATCTGGTCAGTTAAAAACAGCTTTTGCAGACATATTGACATACTGAAGTCTTTCGGGAGAAAAAAAAACAAAACAAAAACAAAACAAACAAAAAACAACCCACAACAAACAAGCAAACAAAAAATCCTGTTCTCCTCTAGCAGTGCAGATATATAAGTTTGTATTTATCCTTTATCTAGAAAAGGAGAACAGTTTAGTGGAAGAAGCAAGAGGCTATGAGCCAAGAATAGTTCTAATCCTGTTGTGACTGGGAAGTTAACCTGAGTCCGCCTCTCCCCATGCGTAAAATGGGGATAATTAATCCTCACTTAACCACGTAAATTAAATAATGCTTCAACAGTGCTGCAAGTGCCACATATTAATTAATGCCAAGGTAATAAAAAGGAAAGTGGCAAAAGTGGAGCACTTTGCTACTTACCTGCAAGCCAAAGGTTGTGCTGCGATTTTAAAAGAGGAGATATTTGGCACTTGGAAGATGAGACCCTAAATTACCAGTCTTAGAGAAAAAGATTTCTCTCTCTCTCTCATGTTCACAGCAGCTATTAAGCACACAAAAGCCAGGCACACCTCATTCTGCATTTCATATCACCTCTTTGCAGTGCAGTAAGGTGATGTTAACTAAGGAAATGCCATAAACAAATGCACGTAACCAAAAGCAAACAAAGGGAAGATCTGTACCTTGAACACCTTCCAGAAGCAGATCAACCCCTTTTCTATAAAAGTTGAAGGCAGCTTCATAATCTTCTTCCTCCTCCTTCTTCAAGGCCAGTTTTATCAATTCGCCTGCTTTCTCCAAGTAATCTTGTTTGCCAGGCTTGGGTTTTAGGCTTCCAGTAAACAAACTATGGCTTTCCCTCTCTCCTTCAGGTTTGATCCACTCTTGCTCAGGTGCCAACGTGCTTTGTGCTGGGGGTTCAGAAGTAAGGCTAAGGCCAACAGCTCTACTGGGAGAACTCTGGTTGGATGCCATTCCATCATCTAACTCAGCAAGAGAGTCTACATCCACTGTCAGAGAGATCAAGTCGCTGTCACTGGAGAAGCCTGAAAGCACAGTCAGAAAGACATCTATTACTCTGCACTTCTCTTATACCTTAGGAACCCTCACATTTCTTTGTCCCATTCAAAGATTCCAGCTTTCTTCTCATTTATCATTCTGTTCTCTTCCTGAGACTTTGTGAGCAGAAACTCCCCGCATGTAAAGCCGTCTTAATTATTATTCCAGTACCTATATAAATACGTTTTTTATAATTAGCTACAAACTCCTCAGAGCAACTGGTCTTCATTTTAATACTGGGAAGGAAGAGACCAACATCTAACACCCAACTTAAACTTTCAAAGACCACTCACTATTGGGTGCCAGTAAATTATAAAACTAACCTTTTCTGTGCAAGTGCTATTAGAAAAGTCAATTAGCAGGAGCCAAATTACTGCTGCAAGATATCCCAACATACTGTTTTACATGAGTAAGATGAAGCATCCCAAAAACAGTAAATTAGGAGTTTGAATTAACACGGGTACTGTCAGTTTATGTATCATGCAGCACTCTAACTCACTTCTACCATGTGTAGCCTTCCTTTACTTCTAACGTGGAAAAATTAATTAGCATACACCTCTTACACTGAAATCAGAGCTAGCACATTTTATTTTGCACTTACCATAAGCTGAACATTTATGTACTTACTACAAGCTGACCTAAAACCACGGCAACTCATCAGGGTTATTTGGAAATAAACAGCAACAAAGCTATTTTACATATACACTATTTCATTCTGTAAGGATTATCGTCCACAAAAAGCAGTCACTCATAATTATGACTAACAACTTAAATTCCACAAAAGTAAGGGAAACAACTTCTAGATCTCACCTCCACACTCCGATTGGCTCGTAAGCGTCACATCATCAAGCCCACTTAAATCCCTTCGAACTGAAAAGGACAAGAATGACAAAAATGTTTCCAGTATCCTTTTGTACAACATATTAGATGTTCACTTGCCATCAGAATGAAAGGGCATGACCCCACTACAGGTGAAAATACATAGTATGAAACTGCTCTTTGACCAGCTATCAGAGGTACCCATTTGGGAGCACACCATTAAAATTCTGACAGTGGCATTAGTTTTGCCATTTCTCTTTGCCTCTGAGGTTAAAAAAACAAAGCATGGGTGCTTGCTGGGGGGGGTTAATTCAAGCCTCGGCACTCCAATTCACCTAATTTCAATACCACACCACTTTAATCCCTATCTCTCAATGCTCTGATGATTTACAGCTAAGGAGACTTAAAACAGGAATGCCTTCAAAGCTGGGACCTACACACTAAAAAAAAAAAATAAAAAAGAATTTGAAAGCCAGCTTTCAGTCTCAGAAATGTCATTCCAGAATAGTACCCTGCATGAGCCATATGGAACAAGCCACGAATTTGGCAGTGCCACCTGGATATCAAGTAGCAGTTTGTTTTATCACCTTGGCACATGTACCCACTGAGGCAATAAAACAGGCAATGAGGTCAAGATATTCAGCTGTTTGTTCACACTGAGAAAGTAAATTCTGAGCTAAAACCTGGTGTCTGTTTTCTTCTGTATTATTGACAGAGTCAAGAGTTTATCCACATTATCAGCTGAAGTCTTCTGACTTATCTTCCAAAAGTATGTGGCGGTAGCAAGGAGCTGACTCAAAGGCAACTAACTCAAATTTTCTTTTTGATTTTTCAGCTCTAGAGTTAGAGGTAGTTTAGAATTTATGGAAGGGGAACAAGACAGCACTGTAGAAATACTGCTTTTCTAAAATCTGACAGCTCCCTTAATGCAAGTGAGAGGAAAAGGACATGAAGAAGAACAGATTACCAGATACTCTTGGTCTGAAAATCAAAGGTCAGTGATACTCAGTGACACAAGACTACTTGAGAGGAGGGGACAGGGTGCACAGAAGAGAATCACAGAATCTCACACAGAACCACAGAATGTTAAGGGTTGGAAGGGGCCTCAAAAGATCATCTAGTCCAACCCCCCTACCAGAGCAGGACCACCTAGAGCAGGTCGCATAGGAACACATCCAGGCAGGTTTTAAGTGCCTCCAGAGGAGGAGACTCCACAACCCCTCTGTGCAGCCTGTTCAAGAGCTCTGTGACCCTCACAGTAAAAAAAGTTTTTCCTTATGTTTCCGTGGAACAATGCTTCTGATCTTTTCAGGGGAGGGACATAAAGCAAAGTGTTCATGAAAAGAAGTAAACTGCCTGTGTAGTCCCAAGTCCTGCAAGAAGGCAGGCAACCTCACAACAGAACAGTTGGAGGATGACAGAAGACTTAATTAGCATATTAATAATGGACCATTCACCAGCCCAATTTAGGGATAGCAATATCAA
Organism: Actenoides lindsayi; assembly: GCA_025331215.1. NCBI lineage: Eukaryota > Metazoa > Chordata > Aves > Coraciiformes > Alcedinidae > Actenoides > Actenoides lindsayi. Next base: position 14,058 of record WTSP01016840.1, read on the forward strand.
ATTTGGGTGCAGAGGACTGAGAATTTACGAAATAACCTCTAGAGGAGTCAAGTTACTTCGTTCAGTGAAGAGGAACAGCTAGCTAGGGGATGTATAGGTGGAAGCAGAGCTGACAAAGGGTAGGGATAGGGAGAACGAATGGAAAAGCTGGGGTTTGTGGAAAGGTGTGCTGGCCACGCAGACTAGATAAATTAGCACACAAAGAACATTTCAAACAAATACAAGTTCTATAGTCCAAACAAAACCACATCTGCCCTCCCTTTGCAGGCAACTTGACAAGAAGCTGTATGAACACAGCTATCATAGCACAGAGCCCGAGCTAATAAACTTTGCTTAAGATCAGGTTTAGAGCCCAGGTCTGGCACTGCACAACCAATCATGAACTGCATGTGCTAATTTCTGGGAAGAAAATGTGAACATGGGAAAAGAGAAGGAGGGAGAAAAAAAAAGAACGAAAAAACAAAAAAGGATATGAGCTTCCCAGTGAATTTCTCTAACGAAACTGTCAATGGGTACAGAAAGACTTTTGAAGAGGATGTTAGACATTTGAACATTATCCCATGTACCCAGAGGGGACGGTAAGAGTGACTGTTTGTCAGGGATATCAGATGAGCATAATGATGCTGAATTGAACATAAATTCCTGTGCTTGTCTCTGCCCTGTGCAATTTCAGCATGTATATGAGGAGTAAATGCAGTTTCCAAAAACAGGTGGAAAGCCTGGGTAACATGGACTCTGGAAAAGCAGATGCTGTAAAATCATAACCTGCAAAACTGCTTTTACTAGCAAGATACTTATTACCATTTCTACTACCATCAGTTTGAAACTTCTACCATTAATGGGCACACCTTCTGCAAAATGAACTTTGTCTGAAAAGAACAGATAAAAGTGAGAAAACACAACCCACCCTTATATGCAAACACCAGCACCTGTTAAGGAGTGGGTTTGCTACTTCTCAGTACAACAGTCTGAAGGAGCAGTACCCACGTGAAGGCCTTTGTATGCTCACAAAAACTAACAGGGTGAACTAGTCACAGTTAACTACAATAATCAGATAGGGAAAAGTTAGATGCCCTGAGGAGAGGCAAGGAGAGGACTCAGAACAGAGTATTGCCACTGCCATCTAGAGGCCTTAAAGACAGATGTTACCTTCTGTCCCTAGTCTCCCCCATCCAAAATTTGGTTTGAAATATAAGAAAATATGAGCTGGTAGACACATATATTTTCAGAAAATATAACTCCACAAAGGTCACATTCAGCATCAGCAAATCCTGTGCCCACAGTTGTTGCAAGTATCCTCTAAAAGCACTCCAGTTGATTTAGAGTAGTATCAAAGAATTTTTCTATTTTACAGCATTTTTTCTTTTCAGTATTTTATATTCAGGAAGTGGTTTTCTTCTTCTGAAAATGAGGCCCTTGTGAATAAAGAATAGAAACGTTCACACTAAGCATTTCAGAAGTACTTTCTCTTTGAGAAGGCACAGTGTAAAGTGAGTGCATTGTCAGAACCTGGAATGTTAAGTTTCACAGCCCTTTAAAACTAGTTACCAGTATTTACCATAACCACTCTTTGTAATTAAACAGCTCTATACCTTTCCCTTCACAGAATTATATATTGTGGGGGCATCAGTTCATTAACACCATAGGTAATACTACAAAATAAAATGCAGAACTACATATAGAATGTATTATACAACTAAGCACCAAGTTACTGACATAGAGATCCCAGTGGCAAGACATACACCCTTAAGTAAAAAAATCAACAAACAAACCGATACTAGAAAACATGAGCAGTTGTTGTTATTCAAGCAAAGTTTTATCAAAGCAAGTTTTATGCTGGAAAGACCAGAGGAAATGAAGTAGTTAAGGAAAAAAAGCCTCCCAAATAAGTCTGTGTTTGTATAATAATGTGTATGTACACGAGTGTAAAACAGTTCCAAATGGAAATTTTAAGGACTGGAAAAGAATTCCTTAGAAGTCACAAGGACCCAACTCAGAAATGCATAAATATCTAAAAGACTGTGTGGTACTTGGTAGATGATTATACACAGAGGTGCTTAAGCTAGCTCAGTCTTCAGAGGCAGGCAAGAAGCCCTAGCACAGTATTTATTTGGGTCCACCTTACAGCTATGCTATTATTGAGTGCAAGTCAAGTGCCACTAAACTTACTCTACACAGGGTATCCAAGCCAGCATGTTCATCTTTACAGTGTGCTAAGGAAATGCAATCACAGGAAAAGGGACATACCCTCCCCTGGCATAGCACAACCAGAAAACATCTGCAAGTTAAGGAAGGGTTTTCCAGTTTTCTATTGAACACAGTGCACACTGGCTCCAAGACACAACCTCTCAGATTTTCAGGAATAGGGTATTATTTTTGGCAAGGAGAAACCGCCAACATTTTTTCTTAGGAGAATGAAATAACTTGCTTATCTCCCCAAACCCTGCCAGGAGGCTTTAACATTCACTCCCATAGGCTCAATCCAGAAGATAAGCTTTTAAAATACGATACAAACTCTCTTCTGAATTTTACTATGCGCTGAGAGCATGGCAACACCCAGAGCAGCTGGGTGAGAACTCTCTGAAATGAATGAGGCAGTTCAAATCTCAGACCTATTTTTCATGCTCTAGGCAAATTCAGACAGTTATGCTTCTATTTATTGATCAAACTCAAAATGTTTAAGTTCTCTGCACATTTTTGTAGCTTGAGACTTGAGTCACGATTAGTAGTGAACACTACCACACTGTTCTCCCTACCTTGTGGAAGCAGGCAGGATTATGCATATTTAAACCACAGCGTTCAGTTCAGTCAGCACCAAAAGCAGTTCTTTCTGAGCAATAGAGCACTAGGACTTCCACAATGCACTGGACAAACTCCCAGAAAACTTCTCGTTAGAAGTAAACTTCCAGCAGTGCAGACAGAGCTCTGCTGAGCCCAGCTTCTACTTCTTAACCCCAGCTCCAGCATTTCTGTCATAGCAAGCAAATGAACGGGGTGGCAACGCTCCTACAAACACGGCATTTGTCATTTGCATGCTCTTTTAAAACAGACTGCTCTAAAAAGTTACATAAGAAAAGACAGCAAACCTTCAGAGCTGCAGTCAGACAGGTTGTCAGTCAGAGAGTCAGACAGAGGCTCAACAGGACCAATCAGCTCAGACCCATCATGCACCTCTCCACCCTGAAAAGAAAGAATAAAAAGTAATTACTTAGCTGCTGTGCTCTATAGAAAGGCTCATTATATAGAGGTGATAGTTAAAATTAAATTCTCTAACCAAGGAATGCTCCGTTACTTTAGAATTAATGCATTTCATTAAACTATATAAGCCTGCAAAATTAAACAAAGGCTTTTGGTTAGGCCATGTTTGCTTGCCACAGACTGTCTAGGTACCTAAGCAGCCTATGCAGCTTCAGAGTCCTGAACCATACAGGCTGCAGCAGGTCTTCCGGCAAACCTCAGAGGTTGTAACAGGCAGAGAGCACCAATGCTCCTGCTCTCTCGTGGTGTAATCTGTGCCCTTCAGTCCCAAGACAGCAGGTCCCTCACACAGGAGTGTTTGACCATGTCCCACTCATGACCCGCTATCTTGAGTTCAGTCATAGTCAGGACCTGACAAACAAGACAGACAAGGCCATCCCAGCATATAAGGAGAACATTATTCCCTCCCAAGCCCGAAAGGAATCAAAAGTAAGTGAAGTAACAACAGAAGCAATTAATTGCACTAGAAACCACTTAAATGTTTGGGTTTTTTTATTTCTGCTTCCCATCTCAGGTTCATGCTTTCCATGCAAGTTAATCAAAACTGCACCATTTCCAAAGCAGTGCTACAAATGGGCACTGATAATCTGTTTCAAACTAGCCTGGCACACTTTCACACCAGCCAGCTCATTTTTCTGGAGTCTATAGCGCGTCGGTACACACAGCACTCCCTACAAGGTTTTCTAGGACTTCATTGTCCAAGTCTCTCTCTCCACGGCTATTTGCACAAAAATCTGAACAGGAACAAAACCACCTGTAAGCAGAGCTAACAGACACAGGCTGAGGTGGTGACTGATCAAAACCTAAGGCTCAGGACAAAAAAAACCCTAAGGATCAGGAAAACATGACACATCATCAGCTAACAAATGAGCCTAGATTATTACACTTGCATAACTCCCCTAGTAGACATACTTGCTCCTATAAAACTTAATGTCTTTCTAGTTTTATTCATTCTCTTGCAAAGCCAGAAAAGGTACATAGGAAGGCTAAAATTAATATCTTTGTTAAGCAAAGGAGGAAGAGAGAGCTCCGAACAAATACACAAAAACCACAGAAGCATTTCCAAATAACTGAAAAAGTACAAATGCAAATAAAGTGAAAAGTAAAATTCTAACTCAGTCTCCCACTCACTGTTGCCATCAAAGCTTAAAGAGAATTATTTTAAGTATTTTAAAGAACTCTGCAATAACTGCATCATTAAAGCAAGCAAAGATTCTTAAGTTTCACTCTTATTTTGCTTTTGCATATGTATCATTTAAACACACTCAACACACTAATACACTAAAGTCCCATCTCAGCCAGATCAGCATTCCCTTAATTCCAGGGAGTTACTACCATGTTTAAACGTAAACTTATTCGTATGTGTTTGCAGAATGTTGGAATAAGCTACTGAAAATAAAGAGGTTTGAAGGAACTATTGAAAACAAACTGCATCAGATGTAACAAGGAGGAAGTCCAGATCAATGTGTTTTGGAGAGTGGTTCTCACAACACCGTACGAGCAGGACGTTTGACTAGTTACAAGCCAAATTTGTTGTCACAGACTTGAATTCACAACAGGCCATAAGAAAACAGTCTAGACAGTCTTCCTTCCTTTGATTTGAAACTATAAACACCTACATAAAGTATAGAAACAGTGACAATATTTTTATTACTTCCTCACTGAACACCTGGATTTAACATCATGGGTTTTACTCATCATTCAATACACAAAAATCCCAAATCCTTCACCTGAAGTTCCTGTAAAACTTTCCACCTTGTAGAGGTGTAGCATAGGTTGTTGCCTTGTTGGTTTGGGTTTTTTTTAAAGCCACATTTCCAGAGTGAATGGAAAACTCCCAGTCTCTTCATAATGCATGTCAGATCAGCTTACTGTCACACCATGGTTTATAAAGTAAAGCAGAATCAACATGGCATTTTACTCCTATCGGTAAGCAGCAAATACTTCCGCAAATACCAACAAACCTTAAAAAACTCTTCAAGCTGTTTGCTGTTATAGAGAGCAGGGATATTGGCAGAAAACTGCAACAGATCTTCAGCACATTGCCTTCTTTCTTCAATCACAGTTTCGTCAAATCGCCCTGGAACAGACACACAGATTGACAGTTTTAGAAATAACTACACATTTATTTTGCAGTAATAACTACCACCAAAAGACCAAAACAAAACAAAAAACAACCAAGACAAAAGCAACCTTTTGGAGACAATGCCCTGAGTCTATGGAAGTCATTCCAATGCTTCAGGAGAACACAGCAAATCTTCAAACTTCCTATTCTCAGTTGTCCCTAGAGTCCCGTCTTCTGCAATCCACTCGGATGAAAGCTGGCAGCTACGACAAGAATCCTTCGCCCTCTCAGCGTAAGAATATGTGAGGCAACACTCTTGATTAGCCAAGAGACACTAACGGATGTCCAGTGTTATCTAACAACAAATGATACACGCACAATTTGACAGTGTGCCAGTCAGTGTCAGCCTTGATTACAGCCCAAATCCTGTAAGGAGCTGAGCAATCTTCACATATTCTCAAGAACAACGCACAATTCAAGTAGATAGTAAACGAAGTATTGCTAAAAGCCCCCGGACAGATCATCAATTCCCAGGTGCCATTTATGGAGGAGACAAAAATGTAGGGTAGATGGTGAAGCCCTGCCACCAGGCACTGAAGCTTTCCTCTGAAGTAACTCCATGCAGACAGGGTCTCGTCTCCTCCTGGATTGAAGAGTTAAGCAGAGCTGGGAAACAGCTCGTTTACTAAAATGTATGATCCTTCCCTTCTCCCTACCCAGCACCCAAGACATTCCAATTAGGGAAAAAAAAAAAACAACAAACCATATTAAAAAAACTACCTCATGGTTCACCTGAAGAGATTTCCTCCTCAGGAGAAAACTCTTGGATTGCTACCCTAAATTCACATTCTTCACAATTGCACACAACTTATTTTAGCTTTTCATGTCAACACCACTTTGTTGTTGAAATAGTTCCAAGTTTACAAAAGGAAAAGGGCAGAGGTTAAGAGTAATAATTGGAGGAAAATAGAACAGATATTGGAACAGCTATACAGAGCTGAAAAAAAGGATGGTGAAGACAAGTTCAAGAAATAGTATTGCAATAACAGCATGACCGGAAAAATAAGAACCACCTGTGACAGCTCTGTGGCATTAACCTTTGAAGAGGACAAAAGAAACATTGAACACAGAAGCAAAATTCATTTCTACTCAGAGCAAGCAAAGAAAATAATCCCAGAAGAAAGTATCAAAGCAGGATTCTTTCCAGAAATTCTTCAAGTAAATAGCTCCTGCCCATGTGGTACCAGGAAAAAAAAAAAAAAAAGAAAATAAAACTAGAAAGACACGCGTACACTCACAAGATCACAAACAAAGCTTTTAGGGGTTATTTTGCCATGAAAGGAAAGGAAGGACATTGTCGGGCTAATTTCCAGCCGGATTGGTTGCGTGACTCGTTCACCCTGCCGCTTCAGCTGTGCAAACTTCAGCAGCCGTACAAAAGAGCGAGCACCAAGCAAGCAGAAGGCAGGCAAAGGCAACGCTACCACGTCGAGCGGCAGCACTGAAAACGGGCGCTATTGAACCGCTCATCAAACTTCCTACGTCTTCAGAGCAACGCTTGGGGGTGTTTTGCTTCGATCCACACAAAATAGGACATGATGAAAAAACAACTTCCCGCAGCAGCACAGGCCAGGGAAATGAATCTACAAAATCACACCAAGGCGGCGATTGATTTTTCTCCTGCGTTGTAACACAGAAGTAAACACCTAACAAGGCCAGAAACAGGTAACTTTTGCAAGAAAGTAATTCTGCGAGGTATTTTTTAGAACAGGGATCTTTCCCAGTTCTACTTCATCATCCACACCTTCCCACGACTTCCAGGGGGCACCAAGTAGGACATGTCAGGACCAGGACTAGCAGGCTGACCAGTGCCCATTCCCTGACGGCAAACTGACAGGTAAGAGCTGAGCCTGCCCGGCCCTCGGCAGCACCACACCACGCGCTCCCTTCTTACTCAGCTGGCATTTCACAGACTTTGCAAAAATATAATTACATTTGCAATCGTCTTCCCCCTCACATTTAGCTGATTAGACACATGAATAAGAGGTTTGAACTTCTGGCAGCACCATTACATAAGCTTTATTTTTTTAGGAAGCTGAGGAAAAAAAATAAAAATAAGCATGTTTGGACAGAGCTGTTGAAACATCAGTCACCGACACATTTGCCACCTCACCAGCATCGTGATATACTATCAGGACAACTGCTTACAGAACTAGAGGACTTTGGGGGAAGGAAGAACATAATTCAGTACTGGTTTGTTCCCAGGCTATCTGGCATCATGCTGGCGGTTTCATTCCCAGCCAACCCTGCTTAACTCCTTCCTTCTCTCCTTTTTTTATACTTGTATTGCTTAACACTTTCATTATGACCCTTATCAATCAGATACTCAGAGCTGTTTAGATACCCAGATGACTCTTCAGACATTTCTATCCTAAGTCTTCCTGCAGCTAAATCAGCGTTATTTCCACATTTTTTTACATCCCTCAGACATATGAAAACTTCATCACAGGAATCATGTCTTTGCAGGGTTTTAGAAAGAGTCAACTACAATCTTAGCATATAACAAATGCATTAGCACAGTTCTGCTATTCTTCCAGCAAGGATCCATTCAAAATTTCTTACATGCATGGAAACCAAATGTAAATTCCTGTAAAGAGAAATCACAATTCATTTTGTGGAGCAGATCTGAACAGAAGGCCTAGCAAGGTTTGTGTTTGTGTTTCAGTTAGTTTCTCACAAGACTTCCAATGGTACATGACACTCAATACTTAAATATACTACTTCATTTGGCATTTTCAAATCCAGAAATTATCCTTATCTGAGCTTTATAATGTGAATCATTTGATTCATTGCTAGCAAGTTCTCAGTATCTGGGTTTTTCGGTTTCTCTGTCGGGGGGAAGAGTACTTTTTACACTAGAGTACATTTCTGCAGTTGATAGAAGACATGCTACCTACAAATTTACCAGTGTTTTGTTAAAATGCCACTTATAGACAACATAGGAGAACACATAAAGCATCCAACAAAAAGCAGGTTGAAAATACTGAAGAAGTTATATTGAGGCGTATTAGGGTAGGAGAGTAATCGCTTTCCAGAAACAGATATCGTAACTGCTGCATAACAATTCAGAGAAGTTTTAACAGCTGGATTTGTTAAGACATTTGAGATTCCCATGATTGAGTTACTTCACTTACGGTGAAACCAGAATGTGAGAAAAAGTGAGAGGATTTCTTTTTCTCACCCATAACAAGTTTCACGCTTTGATGTGAGCAGCTCTGTCATAACAGTGTAAAAATACACACACTTGCACATCATAATTATCAAAAGCTGTGGTGTAAAACATGCAGTGCAGTTCAGTTCTGCAGATGCAGCAAGTTTTCAGTTGCATAAAACATGGAAGCACAGCATGACCCGTGCGTTTTTAAATACATCTCTGATTTTGACTTTTTACCCCTCTCTTTCCTCCACTATGAATAGATACCATAGCTTCTACCTGAAATTAAATTATGCTTTGCAAATACTTTGTCCAGTGAGCACTCTACTCCGTAAACCAGATATAAAATCATCCCAGGATAAAACTAATACTACATTATTTAACCATTTCTGCACAAGTTCTCACATAGCATTGAAACAGATCCCACTTCCAACTTCACTAATAAGCAAAAATAATATTAATTAAAAGTTGGATACAACTTAGGTGATGTAGAAGACAAACTAGGAATTTAAACTAGGAATTTTACCCAGCTCTGTGCAGAGAGACATGAAATCTGCAACAGAGTTCAGTTTCTTTGGGTTACACTTGGTTGGTCCACACAAAAGAGGTTAAGTCAGAGGCTCCCCCAAAGCTGTAGGGGCTGGACTTAGATTATAAACTACATTCAACTTCTTCAAAGCTGTCTCTGTTAGTATATTCTTTCAAGCATTTCAGTGTCATGCCTCATGCAGCAGTCATCAAAAATGAACACTAAGTAGCAAAAACTGTGTCAATATTTGCTCCTAAAACATCAAATGGAAAATTCGTGCTTTCCAGGCTGAGGCTTTGCTTCTAGGGGAGTTTCACAGTTTCTTAGGCACTCAAGGCAAAGGATGGGCAGCAAATACCACCACAGAACCATGACCCCAGGCAGTATTACAGTGCTGTCCCACAAAGAGGTGGAAACAAAGCTGAGTAAACAACCTCAATTTTGACACTTTCCAAACTGACAGCCTTGACTATCCCAAAGTAACAGTAAATGGAAAAAAAACAAAACAAAAAAAACACCACACCACCAAAACAAGACACCACACAAACACCCACAAAACAATCAGACATAAAAAACCCAACAAAACTCATCAAAACAACAAGATGAAAAAAAAAATGCTACAGTGCACAAAAGAGCAAAAAGCTGACAATAAATGCATGCAAAAATGCTAAAAACGTTTTTGCCCATTTTTTCCATGCACAGCATGTAGTCAGTGCATGCCAAAAGCCCACCAAAAGTATACTGGATCCTAAGACATGTTAAAATCATGACATAGGGAAAAGACCCATGCAAAAGCATGCAATAGATGTATGTGAAAACCAAACCAAACCAACAAACACTAGATGCTACAACACGCTTACATGCAACACTACAGGAAAAAAAACCCACTTACTAGATGCATGCTCAATGCCACAAACTGCTACACACAAAAAGCCTCCAAAAACCAGTGCTAGATGAATGTAAAAACACACCAAACACTGTCTGGGTGCTAAAAATGCACACAACACGTGGAAAAACTCGCAAAACCATGCATGACAATAAACAGAAAAGAGACAGAGCACATGGAAAACGTGCAAATACACACAAAAGCCTGCACTAGATGCATGACAAAAAAAAAGCAAACATGCTGGATGCTCAAAACACTGCCACAGCAGTGTCAAACGTGCCACTGTAATGCTTTAGGAACCAAAACACATACCAAAAAACACATGCGAAATCCACGCCAGAAACCATTCCAAAAAAAGCCAAACTAGATGCTAAACACTATGCAAGGTGCACAAAAAGACCATAAACAGACTGGATGCTATAAAAAATAACACAAGCCAAAAAATCAATCCCACACCAAAAAAGCCACTAGAACAGCTTCCATGGAAATGCCTTAATAATCCCAAAACACCTTAGACACTGAAAAGTCAGCCCCAAAACACCTTAAAAACTGAAAAGCCTTCTGAAAACCGCATCAAGAGAGACCACACAGTAGACTCATGCAAAGAAAAAAAACCCAAATGAATGATAAAAGCTTAAAAATATGTTAAAATACCCAGTAACTGCATGCAGTAAATGCATGGCAAAGCCCCACCAAATACACAGGTCACAGAAAAACCCACTGAATAACTCTTACAAGGCCCACCAAAAATCATATAGTATATGCACAAAAAAAACAAAACACTAAAGGAATCCCAGATAGAAATAAGGTTGAGGCAACGCACTAGAAGCCAAAACCACACCTAAAAATGCCCCAAATCCACATCAGAAACTTTGCCAAAGAAGAAAGCACATGGCAGATGCATGCCAAAAATCTCCAAACATGCTGGACACTAAACATCATGCTGAGTCCCTATAAAAATCCATAAACATTAGCAGGATGCTTAAAACAACAACAACAAAAATGAAAACAACTTGCAAATTCCATGCAATGGCCTAAAAGCCTCAGTAATCCCACAGACACCTCACAAACTGAAAACCCTCCTAAAGCCACCTTAGAAACCAAAAAGCTTGCCAAAAAACACATGAAAAAAGAACATGTGGTACATTCATGCCAAGAAAATGCCAAACATGTCTGACAAAAAAACAATAAAAAACCAAACAAACAAATAAATCACAAACAAAAACCCCAGACTAAAAAGCAGCACTAAATGCCTTCCACACAGTTAGCAATGCCTCAGAAATACTAACAAAGCACAATGTAGATGTATGTCAAAAAAAGGCCAAACATGCTGGACATGTTAAAAAATGCTGAAAAAAGCTTGAAAACCTTCTAAGAATCATGTGGTATATGCATGAAGAACAGCTACACCTGAGAAATACTGGACACCAAAAAATAAAAACTCACCACCACAGCAAAGGCTTAGGAACCAAAAGCCGGGTCAAATAAAGCACAGAATTCACACCAGAAACCTTACCAAAAAGAGAGCACACCTGCACCAAAAGATGCCAACTGTGCTGGATGCTCAAAGTCATGCAAGGTACATACAAAAAAAAAAATTTTAAAACCACAAACACACCCCACAGGATAGATACTTAAGGGGAAAAAAAAAAAAACCAAGCAAATTCACCCACACCAAAACAACTTGTGAACACCATGGAAACGCCTTAGCAACCAAAAAAACACCTTAGGAATGGAAAAACCTGCCAAAAACCACATCAGAGAAAGAGCATGTGGTAAATTCACACCATAAGGCACCAAACATGTTTTGGACTATCTGCAACATCATAGAAATGCCTTAGAAACACTCAAAAAATAAGCGGTAGATGCAGGCCAAAAAAAGCCAAACATGCCAGACACTTAAATACCCACAGAAAAATGTGCAGTAAATGCAAGGAAAACACACACCAAAGAAAGCCTGGACCCAAAAACATCAGAGTCGCACCTTAGAAATTTAAAAAACCACATCCAAAAAATGTCTCAAAATGCACATCAGAAATCTTGGGGGAAAAAAGGGAGATGCATTGCAAAAAATGCCAAACTTAGATGCATACCAGAAAAAATCATGAACAAAGGCTGGATGCTTGGGGAAAAAAAAAAAAAACCCACAAAAAAACCAACCCAACAACAACAAAAGAAAAAACAAAATACCACACTAGAAAAATTCCAATGCCATGAAAACGCCTTAACAACCCCATAAGCACTTCAGAAACCAAGAAGCTCTCTCAAAACCAAACCAAAAAAAAGAGTACATGACAGATGCACATAAAGAAATGCCAAACGTTTGTTGGACACCTAGGAGATAACATTAAAATGCTTGCAAAAAAGACTTTAAAGCATGTGGTAGATGCACATCAAAATGCACCAAACCCCTTCCAGATAACTAGCAACACCTCCGAAATGCTCACAAAGTACATGGTAGACAGATATGAAAGAGACACCAAACACGCTGGACACATTAAAAAGTCTAAAAAATGCTTAAAAACCCACTAGATATCATCTGGTATATGCACACACACACAAAACCAACCCCAAACAGTAACACTTTGTGCTGAACAAAAAGAACATCTGCTAAAAAAACCCTGAACACTACTAAAATAAACACAACACATGGCTAAAAGAAAGTGTGGTAGATAGAGTTCTGTATGGAGTCACACCACTTCACTGAAAGTCCACCTACAGTTCATTCGTGACGACATACATCAGGTTTAAGTTAAGACCTTTGGCTTTTAAGACCTAGGTACTTTTTGACACGTATTTTTCACATAGTCATAATCACAGAATCACAAAAAGTTCGGGGCTGGAAGGGACCTCGAAAGATCATCTAGGCCAACCCCTCTGCCAGGGCAGGACTACCCAGATTAGGTCACACAGTAACACGTCCAGGTGGGTTCTGAACGTCTTCGGCAAAGGAGACTCCACAACCTCCCTGGGCAGCCTGGGCCAGTGTTCTGTAACCCTCACCATGAAAGAGTTTCTCTTTACATTTACATGGAAACTCCTGTGTTCCAGCTTGCACCCATCCCGCCTTGTCCTATCACTGGATATCACTGAGAAGCACCTGGCTCCATCCTCCTGACAGTCGCCCTTTACATATTTATAAACATTAATGAGGTCACCCCTCAGTCTCCTCTTTTCCAAGCTAAAGAAGCCCAGCTCCCTCAGCCTTTCGTCATAAAGGAGATGTTCCACTCCCTCAACCATCTGTGTAGCTCTGTGCTGGACTCTTTCAAGCAGTTCCCTGTCCTTCTTGAACTGAGGGACCCAAAACTGGACACAAACTTCCAGATGCAGCCTCACCAGGGCAGAGTAGAGGGAGAGGAGAACCTCTCTCGACCTACTAACCACACTCCTGCTAATATACCCCAGGATGCCATTGGCCTTCTCGGCCACAAGGGCACATTGCTGGCTCATGGTCATCCCACTGTTCACCAAGCCCCCCAGGTCCCTTTCCCCTACACTGCTTTCCGACAGGCCAGTCCCCAACCTACACTGGTACCTGGGGTTGTTCTTTCCAAATGCAAGACTACATTTGCCCATGTTATATTTCAGTAAATCTCTCTCCACCCAACTCTCCAGCTTGTCTAGGTCTCACTGGATGGCAGCAACAATCTTCTTATGGGCTGTTTTGGTGAAATTGCCAACTGCTGTGTGTAAAACTGATCTCAAAAGCCTAACTAGATAAAATTGATAATTATAATCAAATTCCTAAAATAAAAAAAATTCTCCTCTGCAACAACCACTTGATACTTTACATAACTCATCAATAAAACTCAAGACTGCCTGTATATGAAAATCTGTTTTCACTGTTCAAGTGCTATTCATGAAGCTAATGTAGACTTTATGCACCTGAAAACAGGGAATGTACGTTGCAAAGGTATAGAACATATACATCAATAAATATTTGAGCTAATATCTTGAGTGTGGAAGCAAGGACATAACTATGCCTGTCAAAAATAAATACAAATAACAACCTATGATAATAGCACACCTACAAGTGAGACACAAGAAACCAAAACACTGAGGAGTAAAAGCACACACAGAAGAGTTCCATGCAGCTGCAAAACATGATGCATTTATAGATATTGAGTTACCAAAGAATTTCAGCAAGTCAGAAACACTTACCAAATACTATTGCTTTGGCAAAAGGTGGAAAGAGTTCTGTATGTCTGCACAGGTTTTTATGAATCTGCCAGAGATCTTTGTGCAGTTTCTTAAAGTCACTGTATCTCTTCCAAACGACTATCTGAAGCAGAGAGAGGGGACAGAAGTATCAGTGAGGTTCATTGTTCACATTGCATCACACCATAAATACTTTTCTTTTTTTTTCAAGCAAATCAGACTACTATTAGCCAATACATTTAACAAAAATGCACAACCTGAACTGCCTACTCTAACACCATAAAAGTCCCATTTTGGCCAACAAGACTGCAGTGAGTGCATAGAAAAAAATATTAAGTAAAAGCTGAAAGGAGGAAGCAGAGAGGAGAAAGGCAGAACTGTTTCAGTCACACTGAGATCCAGAGCCACACAGGTAACTAGCAAGAGAAGAAAAAAGCGTCGAATAGTAGTGCTGCACCATCCAACACTCAATAGTGTGCTGTGCTTGGCACAGCTACAGGTATAGGGAAGAGACAACAGCAGAAGAGAAAATGAGAAAAGATAAATCAATACAAGTAAGGGATTCTTAAGGACAGCACATTAAGCATCCAGCACTATAAATCAGTATGTAATTTGTTTATGGAAAACGCTGATCAAGTGTAAATACAAGCCCACATTTTAAATGGTTTATTACTAATAACCCTGATAAAAAAAAAATTAATATGTTCCTTTCATAACCTAGACAAAACCTTCAACTTCAGGAACACAAAGACAGCATTTGTTCATTATATCAGCTTTTCCAGAAAGTGAGCCATCTCCCAGCCAGGTATCTACCTTACCTTTCTTCCATCCCATTCATTTTATTCTTTCCATTCAAGGAAGGCAGAGAACCCAATAGGAAAATCAGGCCAGGGAAAGAACTGAGCAACAAAATTTACACTTGACAGCTAACAGGTTTGCTATCAGGATGAAAAACAGCCTCATTTTTGGTCAGACTCCCTAAGCCATCATAATAAGCCTCAACAGAAAAGTGATTAAACTAGAACAGGTAAAAAAAAAAAAAGAGAGAGAGACTGCAATGTATTCAGCAGCTGATTCCAGCATTCCATTAGTCATGTCTCAATTAGCTCGATACATCTAGTGACAATTAAAAAGACTTCAAATATTTCTTATAGATTTAAGAGGTTGCCTTCTCATGAGCAATCATCATTGAAAAACTACTTTTTCCAAGCAAATCAGGTTTAGAGCTAAGAAAAAGGCTTAAATTTTGTTGCTGTTACTGTTTTGTTGGAGTTTTGGAAGGGTTTGGGGTGGGGCGTGTTGGCAGGGGTTTTTTGTTGTGGGCTGGTTTTTTTTCTTAAACACTAAGGTCAGAAGCCTTCTAAGTTTCAGCAGATGCAAGTCCTACCTACAGAACAGTAACAGTAGATACGCAAAGCTTTAATATGGCAACACTCTATCCACTTCATAAACTCAGCTATACTGAAACTAGCAGCCCTGATTCAGCCTCACCTACTGCGCATACATTTCCAGGACACGGAGTTCAACAGAGAAGGGAAGAAAAATCAGAATCTCTCCAGAAGGTCAACTAGTCACTTTGCTATCAGAAACAATTATTTTTCACTGTTGCACTTCTATCTAATCCAATATCCATCTTGGATGATTAGCACTCCTTCAGCAGTGTACGTACAGAACATAAAATTAAGATGGTGAAGTCTTGAAACATGAATTTATTGTACTGTCAGTACTTGGAGACAACATGAAAAGCTGCTATAAAATAAGAGCATGAGATTCCGTTCCACTAAAAAAGTATCATTTTTTTCCTGCTGCAGGTGATCTCTCAATAGCCAAGAGGAAAAAAATATCCCTAAGTAGCTTGAGTAGCAAAAGCAGTCAACATCCTAAAACCTTTCACAAGCTCATGAAAATCATGACTTTGCATGCATGCAGCTCAGCAAAGTTAGCAAAGTTCCCACTCAAACATACTCATCAGAAATCAGATTTGGAAGAAGCACACGTTGCACTTCGAGGCCCAGTGAAGCACAGCAAGTATATCATAAAACATATGTTATACTTGTAATGCAATAAGGTGCTTGTCATGGCTAGAGCCAGCAGATCTCTATTAACTCATGCAACTCATCTGTTCCACAATGAGCAACCCTTTCTCTTCCATGAATGAGCAAGAGGGAAAAAAAAAAAAAAACACCCACAAGATTACCCTAGCTACAATTGCCTCACAGGCCATGTTTACACCATCAATCCCCAGAAGCAAAGGAATTGAAGTCCACTAGCCTTTCTGTAGCTATTAACTCACCCCCACACAACTCCACATTAACTTCTTTCATCCTTTTGAGAAGCCCTTACAAGGTTATCTCGCTTCCTGTCCCAGCAACAACAGTTGAGGTTATACTGAACTGTAATCAGCTGCAGCAGGAGAGATGCTGTATTAAAGGCTTGCATCTCAACAGGCAGTTAAAAGAGGTGACAAAAAACTGGCAAGTAAAATCAGGTCACAGTACACAGCCTTACGTACAGTTGTACGTATGTGACATATGTATTAACGTCACAGCAGTGACACTAAAAGAGACTTCTAAATGAATAGGAAGGCACAGCTAAGTGGTCCTATATGGGTGCAGGAAGGAGGTTGCATGGGACAGATCATAAAGCAACAGGGTGGTTGTGGGAACAAAAGTTTGTCTATTTAAATTCTAATTGAGCATTCTGTAAACCTGAGGTAAGTTTGAGTGGGAACAGACTAGGAGCATATTTGGTTTATGTCCAAAGGCTGCCCACAACTCTTGCTCTATCATAGAAAGGCAGTGTAACAGAAAAGCTCCCAGCGTATGTGGTATTCTGACTACAATTCACTCTCGTGGCAACTACCATCTAGGATATTCCTTTTAATAATTAGGTACTTTCAGATGCTTACTTATTAAAAAAAAAATAAAATAAAAATCCCACCACACCTAACATGCCATCACATGCAAAATAATTAATTTGATACAATGAAGGGTGGAAAGGGGCAACCAATCATCTACAAGTTCATACCACATTTGTGTCTTCTTGTAGACTAGAGTTTGTGGAATCCTGTATGCCTAACCTACAGCCACAAATCAAACCACCACCCAAAGCAATTACTAAAAGATATGGTTTTACTGCTGTTTCAGAACTACTTAACATATACTCATGCAATACTCTAGCTGAAGGACACTTACAATATATTTTTCTGATGAATGGCTCATCAACAGCTTCTATAAAGAGTTTTTCCCACAAATGAAGATTAAGGTAATAGCAGAATGTGCTCATGAATAGATTCAATTCAGAAGTCTCCCTGGAAAAGGTGAACATCAAGCTACAAACTATAGTAATGCAATTCTAAAACTAGATCCATGATCATCTCTGATTCTGATAGGCTACTGTAATCTTACAGAGATTTTTTTAAAATGCAAAATGCAGGAATGCTCATGTTTGTCATTCTTGATTCTCAAGATTCCAAAGAAGGATGCAACAAAGGGGTGTTAGGTGTATTAGCCAATTCTCACCTCTGCAACTAATCAGTAACTCATGTCTGACCACACAGAGATGCAATGAATTCATTTTTGGGCTCTTCTTTCATCAACTATCCAGGTTCTCCTCAACTGTAGTAAGAGACTGCACCAGAAATTGAACATATGCATATGTTACACAAAGTTTCAAAAGCCATAAGGTTGTGCTTTTGAAGGAAGATTTTGCATGTACATAGTATAATAGTATCAACGTCAAGTCATCAGTTCAGAAGAAATCAAGAAGGAAAAAGAAGCTTTTTTAATCTAAAAACAAAAACCAAACAAGAAAAAAACCCAAACACAACAAACCAAAACCCCACAACCCTCGCACACAAGATGTATTTTTTTGTCTCACTACAGTGGCTTCTGACAGTCTGTTCAGGTATTCAAGAAGTACAAGAATACAGAGGACCCTTATTCAGAGCCTTTGTGGAAGAGGCAAAGAGTAAGCAATTTTAAAGTTTTAATGAAGTATATCACTGGAAAATACTTAACGAGCCTTAGAGAGAGTGGCACAATACTACTTGCAGTCTAATCTCTCTCAACTACTCCTATACTCTTCCATTTTCTCACTTTGCTAATAGACAGTAATGATGTAGGCTTTTCAGTGAAGTATTGGTTAAAGAGAAAAGAGTACCTACAGCTGAGACCTAAGACTTGGATTGTGGAGTGATCTCTAATTTTACCGGTAGGAGTTAAGTAACCATCAATTTGCCAATTCCAGCCCTGAGAAAAGAGCTTGCAAAGTTATCAAAGCAGTTTTGTCATCAAAAGAGACTTTACTCCCTAAGACTTTGTTTCAAGTCACGATTCATCACTGGGGGCAGAATTGCAACATGTTACACTAGCTACTATTTTCAACTAAGGAAGCTAAAGACAAATGGAACATACAAAAAACTATTTGCTCAATTGCAATGACAAAACACACAAACTGCTAAATTACATCAAAGATGCTTCAAAAGGTATAGCGTGATACACAGAGACATTTGCACAAGTTTAAACTGTTACCTCCTGGACATCCTCTGGATTTTTTCTTGAAACAATCTGAAAAGAAAAAAACAAACAGAACAAAACATATAAGCACTTGGATTTGCAGCTTGGAAGGCAGACTAACATACAATGATTTACTGCTGAAGAGAAAAATCTGGAGAAAGGCAAACAGTTGCACGTACTTCTGCACTCAGAAATGTTTTCATTTAGTATTTGAATATTAGACTTCTCCAATACCACACGGTGAGTATTTTAGGAGCAGTTGCTCACTGCCATTAGAAATAAAGACATACATCCTAGGCAAAATGGCACAGAAGGCATCTCTCAAAACAAAGCTACATATAGCCCATCCCCCATCATCTTTCCAGTCTCTTCCTATTAATTCATATTAGGGCCACATTACTCCCAATAAGAGAGGATAATTAAAGCTACTTGGCTTAATATAAGCTGCACACAACCTCACTGTGAATGTGAGGCTTTGCATTTGCTAAGACAGTATTTTCACTTTACTTACAGCCATCAATGCGCGCACACGTCTGACTCTATCCTTGTGTATGTTTCTCCTTAAACACTCTTTGCCTAATAAATTATAAATGACTTTGACCAGAGGAAAATTGCAGTGAAAACAAGGCTTGGCTACACACCATAAAGCAGCCCGTATTTTGTCGAGATTTTTTTTTTTTTTCCTTTAAATAAATATTGATGGCAAAAGCCTTTGTAATCCAAGTTCTATATTGGTCTTATAAACAGCAGTAAGAGCATATCCACACAAACACACACATAAAATAAAGACATCTTTAATTCATAACTGCAATCATCTTGTGCAAGTCAGTATATCCTTCATTATAACTCAAAGCTGTTTAACAAAATAATTAGCCTATTGTTAGCTCCAGAAAAATAGGGCATTCTCAATCCAAACGGAGGCTATCCACACACTGACACACCCCAGAATAATTAGAGCTCTGAAGAGGTGATGCAGACAGGCGAGCGCCAGGAGCCCACGCTACCTGCACCCCAGAGACCAACACACCATCCCGCCGCACCGCAAGCACCACGCAGCCGTTGCTCTAAGATGGAAGGCACTGAATCCACACTTTCCTCTTGCTAAGTGACAAGAACATACCCCTCTCACTCCCCACAAACCAGCTCTCTTCCTCCTTTCCATTTTTCGAGAATCCTTGCCAAAGACTCCCAGATGATTTCGCAACGTCCGCCTACTCCACAGCCCAGCCACTGTCATCTTTCACACATTTTGGAGGAGACGAGACAGAATAGAAGTGTTACCTTCTCTAACAGCCTCCCAAAACACCTAAAACATTTTCCTTCACAAGTCTAAGTTACTTTTCTCACCTTGCACATCAAAGTCCTCTTCTTCCAGCGTAGTCTACATTGATAAAACCTTCCCCAACTTTTCCTTGCTCCTGAGTAATCTAACATTTGGCAACTTTATACCAATTTTTAAGCTTGGTGGCTGATGCTCCTTCATTCACTACCAGGCAGTTCATGTGTACAACTGGTGAAATAAGGAGCCTGTAGAGCTGGGGGAAGAAGGCATCATAGGCATGGCTACACATCACAGAAGAACACCAAAGGGCACACATCAACTGCTTTGCTTCGCAGTTCACCTTTAGCTAAAGCCTTGCAACAGTTTTGGCAGCTAGGTAAGTCACCAGATGGGCAGAAGGAGACCCAGAGAGATGAGTAATTACCCAGCCAGTTAGCAAGAATCTGGAATAAAACCCAGAGGCCCTGTTTCACACTTGTTTTGATGCTACATCGCCTTCTATATCGAGCAGCCATGCCAACTTTAAGTCAGTACATCATAATTTATGTGTTGTCCTACTTTGTTCTTCGCATCCTTTTCTGAAGGTTAAGCTCAGAAGAGGTCTGGCCCTTCCATCCAACCTACAATCAACTTAGAGACCTAGCAAAAATGATCCAATCCCCCAAGTTTTCAGCATACTTTTTTTAATCCTCTCACAAGGATCTGTACAGTCAGCTCCTTCTGCAAATCTGCAATGCAAGCAACTTTATTTCTAAAAGTATCATTAGGATACCCACCAATGAGTTAAGCAAAGCATAATTACTACATTAGGCTCTGAAAACAGAGATCCTACAAGGATCATCACCATCAAAGTATTTCAGATTATCCTGTTCCTTGTCTAACCTGCAGATATCCAACATAACTCATCAGAAATTTAATTATCATTAATAATTATATTCTCAATTATCTGAACTTTTGTTAGTGGCCTATATTTTCAGATACGATTAGAGAACATTCCTCACACCACAACTTGCTGATATGTCTTTCTGTTCTTTACCCTTTGAAAATGCATATAAAAAAGGAAATATCCATTTCATCTTACAGCTATGTCACAGTTTACAAGAAAATAAAATATATATTCTCTGCTACAGAAACAAAACCTTCAAGAAAAAGCTGCAATAAGGATAGACTACATTTTAGGACTCAGAAGAGACTGCATGGGTAGATGTACCTTTGGATCAGATGTTCGGGACATGCTAAACAAGTGCCTTCTCATCCATGATTGTTAATCTATCGCTATATTGGAATAGAAAGTTCCTTTAACTTTGTTTCACAAAGGATTCACACCACTGAAGGGAACCAGAAATCTCCACTAGCACATACTGAGAACCCTAAAATCTCAGCCAAAAGGCTATTCAACACAGCAGGAAGATCCACCTCACTTCTTTTCCTGGCGGTCCCCCAACGATGCTGAGCATCAGATCAGCAAATACAGCTGTAGTGTTGTGATATCAACCACGAAGCCAGACCACTGCAGGAACAGGAGGGAGGAATAGGAGAGGAAAAGGAAGGGTAACAGATATGTACATTGAATTATTTTTTTTTAAATAATTTTGTTCAGCATCTAACTCCCCAAATCCTCACTTCAAGTACTACGTAACAGCTTACTGGATAGAGCCCTGCTGAAACAAGTTATTTGTACTTTTACATTTGTGAATCCAAAGCATGCTTTGCCACATAAAAGAAACAGTTTTTCACTGTCTCACTTGGAAAAGCACCAAAACATCTACAACTTATGGGGGATATGGAGAAAGAGTGACATTCCTCACTACTTAGCAACAACTTACTTTTGAACAATTCTGCATAAACCAAAATACCATAGAACACTTTAACTGGCTTTAGCTGATAAGAATAAAGTCACCAGAGCAAAACAAGTAGAAGTCTTTGCTCACTGCTATTGATCTCCATTGTAACTTACATAACTTTTAAACACACACAGACTTAGCCCATCATGAGCTACTGCAGAAAGATGTGATGACCCTCTTTTCTTCCTTGCCTCTCTCTCAGGAAAGGCTTTTTAGTTTAAAACATCATAGGGAAAAACAACTTTTTTTTTCCTATTAACAAATGCTGTATTTTAATGGACAAAAAAAAAGAAGTGTTTTAATCAAGTCCACATGGGCCACACTTGTGTTTGGTGGACTTGTATACATATATTTGACAAAAACATTTTTGTTTTTTCTTCATTTCACAAGTCACACAAAGTGATGATCACAGCCAAACAACCTGAGCACTAAACAAACATAGACACATACAGAATGCTGTATTATTTGAATTAAGGGTGCATACAAACATACATTGCTCTCACAGGCAGAACGTCTACAGCTGCAGTAACTACAAGATCACGGGTCATTTAAATAAACTCTATCCTTCTGCAACACTTTCTGATGCCCTCAATATATCCCACCATACCTGTGACCCAAACTCACACTCTTCTTACACCTACTTCCACATATTTACTTACTCCCTTTTTTGTTTAAATAGAAAATCAGAGGGGAAAAGAAAGCAAGAAATTCCCCTAGGGAAACTGAAGGAGCTTGCGGCAAAACTAGCACCAAGCCAGCTCTCACAATGCCCTGCTTCCTTTCTTCTGCTACTAGGCCTCTCTTATTCACCCAGACCCCCTTCTGCCCAAACCGGGATGAGCCTCAGGCACACAGAGCCCTTAAGAAAGGGGCTGGCTACATCTGCTTCCACTCAAACAGCTCTGCGCTTCCAGCGTGGGCGTCTTGTACCTACACACTCCGCTCCCCCATGTTCCCTCCAGAGCTGACTGCGCTGTGGGGCAGGCAAGAACACAGATCAATTCCACTGTAACCTATCTGAGAGATTTGGGAGAGAAAAAGAGGGGGGGGGGGGGGAAGAAAAACGAATGAAGGGGTTGTTTGTTTTCAACCTATTCTCGTACACCCTGCAACGAGCAGGAAAGAAACTGACAGTTCGCTTCAAAGCGCCTTTGAGGCAATCACAACGCTATGCGAAGCTGCAAGTTGGCAGGAGGCGGACGAGGCTCAGGTCCGGAGAGGCCGCCGTGTCCGAGCCTTTCCGCCCTCCTTCCCTCCCTCCCGCGTCCCTGACAGTGGCTTTCCTACGTGGCTTCCAGCCCCATCCGCGCAGGGCACGCCAGGATCCCCATCGGCAGCCCGGCCACGGGCTCTATTCCGCAAGCACCGGAGGCTTTTAAAGACCAATTAACAGGCAGGCCGGGCCCGGGTATCTGAGGAGGCGAGGGGCAGGGCGGCGGCTCCTGGGCGCGCCGGGCAGCCGGCACCGAGAGGGTCGGGGCCGGGGCCCGGCCGGGCACTGACTCACCCGCGCCGTGACCTTGTAGACGGTGTGCCCGCGGGGGTGCCGCCGCGGCTCCGTCACCGTGTAGAAGCGGGCCAGGTCCCCGCCGCGCTCCCGCGGGCTCAGCATGCTGCCCCCCGCCGCAACGCCACTGCCGCCGCCGAGCCGGGCCCCGACCGAGGCGGAAGCGGCGCCCAGGAACGCCCCTCCCCGCCCAGGCGGTGCCGGGGGCCTGGCCGGGCCCGCCCCGCCCCACCGCGGGAAGAGCGGCGGGCGTGAGAGGGCTGCTCGGGTGCAGCTGTGGCCGCAGCTGTGGCCGCTGTTTAGCCGGGCTTGGTGTCTGGGCCGGGGCCGAGGCCGAGCCAGCGGCGGGAGTCGCGGCCGGCAGGGTGCTGGTCGGCCCCGGCCGGGCCCTTTCCCTCCCGCACCGCTTCCAACTGCCGGGTTTGAGTGTCCCCGGTTCCTAACGGGCAGCTCGGATGTGGCCGCCTTTTCCGGAGCCTGAAAGCCTGCGTGGCGCGGATGAGGCCAGGGTGTCACGGTCAAATCATCCAGGCACAGCCCCAGGGTAGGCCGGGCATGCCCAAGGTGTTTTGCTAGGACGCGGCTGTGAGGGATCCATGCTCGGCAGTGACCACCGAGCCCCTTTCAATTACGGGCACCCCATGGCCCCTACAAATCTGTAAGGAGACCTGCCACTCCCAGAGGTGTGCGCCGCTTCCAGCATGGGCTATTTTCAGATACGCTGCCCTAAATCTAAAAGCTGGTAAGGCAGAAATGACTCACGGATTTTAAAGAGGAACGTTAACAGGAAAGCAAGTTTAATGGTTACTGAATTGCCATGGTTTGTGTCGCATGTCTTCTCCAGATTCTTTAAGCCGTGCCTGGACTTCTTCCCGCAGATGAGCTCGCTCTCGTGTGTGCACAGGTCTGTGAAACACTTTGGTGTCGGGAAAGTCTCAGCCCAAAGGAGCGCAACTTTGCCCTGCAAGACGTTCTCCTCTCATGGATTTGTAAAATGACAGGTACCTCTGCTTACTTGGGTGTAGTGGGATCTATACCAACATAGAGCTACACAAATAGAGAACACACTTCAGATTATATAAACTGTTAAGATTATTTTCCTTTCCTATCCTTTTCTATCACTGTGTTTTCATTCATGTAATAGCAGATGTTAAAAAATCAGCTTTTCATTACCAGGTTATTAATATCTCTGATCTCATGCAGGTCTTTTAACATAAAGAAAAATACTGAATTGCATTTCTTTGTAAAAGATGAGTCTTGTCCTGACGTTCATACTAAGCAAGTGTGATTCCTTTGAGGATGACTGAACTGCACCACAAATCCTTACAACATTCCCAATTATAGCAATGTAAATGAAAGGTCATCTCCTATAATCACATTCACTTTCTGAGTTCCAGATCAGATTCACTTCTCCAGATCTAGAAGCACAAGCTCACCATGGAGTCCTTCTAAGCAGTTTCAGTGTGACACTGTTTGGCAGTGCTGCTGGAGTTTCACCTTATCCTCATTCCTAGTGATTACAAGATTATTGTTACTCTTCATTTGGACACTGCCCTCACTGAATTCATATTTCATTATAATGGGAATTCCAACCTGCGTACCAGAGGCAATAGGTCCTGCAAACATTCAGAATTGGGGAAACAGGCAGGAGGGGACCAACGGCTCCCCAACCATGGCTGGTCTGAAAGAAAACAGTTGATTTGACAACCATGGAGAGCTCAGAAAAGTCATGTCAGAGGAGCTCCAAAGAGATGTTCTAGCATCCAGATACATCTACTTCTTTGAATAGTGTTATCCCAGAGAAGGGTTGGTTTCTGTGAGAGAACACTATGACTCTTCCTAACAAGTCGTAAGACAGAAACAGTTCAAATGTGAGTTTTATAGCATCCTGCCTCTCAATTTTTTTACTTACATTGACATCTATCAAGTTACTAGAAAGATTCTTTATCCTTTTTATCTCTAAGAATTGCTTGATAGGTCTGGTCTATTTTGTATGGGGAACACTTAAAAATGGGGAAGGGAGAGTTGATTCTTGGAAGCTCACTTGCCACTCCTACTTACCTTCTAAGAGAGGAAGAGTGTGTCTTTTACATCTTTTGACAAAGCGTTGGTACATCTAAATTTGTGGAAGTAACTATCAAAAGGAGCACCTCAGAGATAGTTTGGTCTTGATCGTCATTCTTCCAAGGCAAGTTTCTAAGTCCTATAGCTAAAAGATACACATCAAATGCCATTAGATAGCGACTGTTTTCTTATACCAGTGATGATGCAGCTGGAAGTTTAATTGAAAGAGACTTTCCAAGAAGTCTTCTGTTTGGAGTAATTTTAACGTATAAATGAGGGAACCTAATCTGAGGTTTGTTTAGATCCGATATGAAGGGGTTGGACAGAATGATCTCAAGGACACTTTTTTATTCTCATCTTCTCTACTTTTAGCTATAGGAAGCTTGCACCTGCTCAAATGTAGTGGCATCACATCCAAAAAA
This sequence comes from Actenoides lindsayi, assembly GCA_025331215.1. Taxonomy (NCBI): domain Eukaryota; kingdom Metazoa; phylum Chordata; class Aves; order Coraciiformes; family Alcedinidae; genus Actenoides; species Actenoides lindsayi. The sequence goes on from WTSP01016840.1 coordinate 39,807, forward strand.
CCAAACAAGAGGTTGAAAATACACTTGCTTAAGTGAACAAGGAACATTTTCTAGCATGGTATACTAATTATTTGATATATCACACAGCTTGTATAGTGTAATAACATGATTAGACAAACAGTTCTGGTATAAATTTGCTTATGAAGCAGCATTTGTAACATCTCATAAGATGTGATAGGTTTGAGGTTTTAATGGTATAAACAGAAATCAATGTGACTGAAGCCATCATTGACTAATCCCTGATGAATTATATAATAGGTCTCATTTACATTTCAGTAGCCAGCTGTTGCATCTTCTGAGAAAAAGAAAAATCCATCTGGAAATGCTGTCTAACTCAAAAGTTAGCCATTTGGTGGGAGGAGGAAGGGAGAAGCAGCAGTAAGAGTACAGAGCCTGACAGTGAAGAGTATACTGCAACTATGTAACTCCATGGCTGAACCAAGAAGGACAATAAAATTTATTAGATATATGGAATAGCTTATTCATGAGGAACGATGGAGTAGTCTGAGATTTTTCAGCATGGAAAAAGGAATTATGTGAGGGGACATGATACTGGTCTATGAAATCAGAAGTGGCATGGAGAAGATGGCTGGGGAGGGACTGTTCAGTCTCTGTTAACACCAGAACCAGAGGTCAGTGAAGCTGGTACAAATGAGGTCATAAAATTAATAATAATAATAAAATAGGTCTTGACATAATGAGCGCAAGATCTGCAGGACTCTTGTTAAAGGATGTTGCTGATGCAGACAGTTCACAAATTCAAGTACTTGAGGGAGAGAATCAGAGTAACTAAAGAGACAAACATATCAGGCTTAGGAAAACTACTGAGCTGAAAACAGCTAGAGGCAGGGGGAGTGTTTGCCCAGCCCCTGCACATTTCTAGGCATCTGCTGCTAACCACTTTTAGAAAGCAGGAAACTGAGCTCAGTGGACCATTGATCTGAACCACTGTGGCTGTTCCTATGTGCAGTATAATCAATCAAAACATCCCTCGGTGAGTCAGTAGCCTGCATTCACTAGGGAGTTTCAAAAGCTCAGATGACTCATAAAATAATTTGGCTTCTAGGTACTAATCAGAATTTGGAAATACCTGTTTTGAAGAATATCTCTTAAAATACATAGATACACAAAATAATAATTAGAGGAGCAAGCAATCCGCAATTAATTGTTACTGGCTTATTAAGACTTTCCTAGGTCAAGGCAAGAAATCATATTAATTGCATCATATTCATAGGTTAATCTCTTTCTTATCTTGTATTTTCTCTGTTACACAATTAACTTTATGATTATCAGCATATCTTCCTTTTCATTTAGGCTTGTCTTACAAAAACCCGAAGCATCACCCCTTTCCTTTTTCCAGCATCACTACTGAGATTACTATTACATAAAAACATTTGAAGTGACAAGAGTAACTTGTGTGTCTTAGGCAGGTCAAAATACAGAAAATAACAGCATTTCATGGGAATTCCCTCTGCTCCTAAAAATAACAGCAGTTGTTGTTGTTGCTATAGCTATGGCTTACTGTCTTCTAGCTTAGAAATACATCTACTATGTAGGAATACTTCAAAAATGAAGAAAAGTACAAATTACCAAAATAACATAGCTCTAGAAAATACAGTCAGGAGATCTTTTACTACCCATGCATTATGGAGCTAGCTTTGCTCTCTGATTACATGGTGAAGAAACTAACAGAAAATGGATGGGTATTTTTACCTTTTCCCAGTATGCAACTTGTGTCCACGAAGTGGAAAACCCCAAGTGGATTTGACATGTTACCTAACTAGCACACTCTTAATATAACCACATTATTCCAGTCTTCCCTACCACTCCTGAGAAAACTTTAAAATTATTGTTATTTCAAGTCACAAGTAACAGGAATGCAAAGAAACAGTATTTTACTTGATTACCATTCCTGCACAATATATGCACTATTCAGCACTGTCATATTGCATATGCTTTGTACTATGTTTCCTTACAGTAAACAAAGCCAGCATTTCCTCTGTCCTCAGAAGACCTCAGGAAAGCGCTTGAACTGCTTATTCAAGCAACAGAGGCAGAGGATTGTTTATACAGCTGGTAAGTAGCAGTGGGTCCATCCATGGAGCTTGTGGGGCCAGCAGGTCTCCCACCCATCCCTCAGGCCAGGTCTCCTCAGCCTGCAGTGAGAAAATAGTCACTTTGCAGACCCTCTTCAGGTGCATTTTAACTGGAGAATGTTAAAATACTACCTCAGGTAAGTCGGCTTTGTTTTTCTGCGAACAGTAGACCTGGTGCTGCTGCCCTGAAATGGCACCTGGACGCAGTAGCTCTTCCTTGAGACCCTTTGACCGTACAGGGACACATGGTAATCCCAGGGAGAAGACCGCATATGGAAACTGCTGTGTTCTGGAGCTGGTGCTGCCCCGGGACACCTCGACAGGCCGGCTGCAGCCGAAAGGGCTCCCAAGCTGTCATCCAGCCCTGGCCCACGATGGCAGCGTGGCTTCGGTGCCGACCTCCCGGATCAAATATGGCTCCGGGGCGCGGCGCTGGCCCTTGGACTACAAGTCCCAGGAGCAGGGAGGGGAGGGGCGCGGCGCGGCCTCCGGCCGTGCGGAGTAAGCGGCGGGGTCGGCAGCGCGGCGGCGGGAGGAGCTGGCGCTGCCCTGGGATGACCCCCTCTGGGGGTGGCGAGGCTGCGCGGAGCCGATAGCGGGGCCCCCCTGGGCCGAGCCCGGACCCGGGCCCGTACCTGGGCCCGCTGAGAGGTAAACAGCGGCGCGGGGACTGAGGGCGGGGGCGCCGGGCCTCGGCCGGGCCCGGCAGCCGCCTTGGCGGCGGCGTAAAGCAAAGCCGCGGAGCAGCCGTGAGGGCATGTGTGGCGGTAGCCGGCCCTGCTCCACACCCTGCCTCTGCAACAGCGGAGGCCGAGGCGGCTTCTGCGGGGGTTTCCCGCGTCTGGCGTAGCCCCGGCGGCGTTGGAGCTGCCCGCTGATGGACAGCCCCAAATCCAGGCTGAGCGAAGCGGGGCCGGGGAGCGGCCTGGCCGCGGGACCACAGCCCCCGGCCCAGCCGGACGGGGGAGGCCTGGGGGTGATTGACAGGCTCTCGTTTTAAATACCCGCCCTTAGCCAGAGCAGGGCCGCCGTAAACAAAACGCAGCGCTGGCGTGGGCTTTTCCGTTGCCGGGTGTCGGTGGGGAAGTACTCGCCTGGGTCTGGGCTGTTGGAGGAAGGGAGGCTCTCTCAGCGCTTTTGGGTAGAATGGGTGTTTCAGGGGGGTTTTTGAGAGGTTGCGGCGCCTCTTCCTCTGAGCTCCATCGTAATGCCGTGCGCGGTGCGCTGCTGCTCTGTCGAGCCGCTTCTGCTGCGCTGAGGTGGAAAGCGCTGGTTCAGGACAAGCCTGTTTTGCGGAAGGCTGTATTTAGGCTTATTCACTAGGCTGAGTGGCAGCTGGGAAGTTCTCACTTTAGTTCAACTACTGAGCGTTGGTATTTTTCGCTCGTAAGCTCAAAATACACTTTATTTAAACGATGAGGAAGCTGAAACAGATTCATGTTACTCAGCCTTCCTTCCTGTGCTTTAGTTGAGACACATATTTTAAATTTTTTTTTTTTTTCTGGGAAAAAAAAAAATACCCCACCTTATTTTTATGGCTTTAATCACTAAGCTGTGAGTTTTGCCCCCTGGAAAAGAAATAAGAAGGCAAATTTAGTCTGTAAGCTGGTGCCGGAGATGCGGTGAGAATTAGTACCTTCGTCTCCCTGGCTTGGTGGCATTGTGGTTTGAGCCGAGTCAATGGCTCTTTAAACAAATTTCCAACTGTTTAAAGGAAAGTGTTTTTCTGATTCCTTTCAGATAGCCTTACCATAAAGTTAAGGCAGCATGCAAAAATGACCTTTTGTAAGGTCATTCCACTGAGCATTCGAAAGATCTGATAGTTCAGTTCATCAAGGCAGAAAATAAATTGTAAACAGTTATTCAGATGGATAGAGTTTGGAAATGCAGTGGCTTTTGTAAATTTGAAGGGGAAAAAAAGATACAAGATTGCTGTGTAAAGTCCCATTTTGCTCATCATTTCGATAAAGGTTTAAGGATCTTCTAAGTCTCTAAAAAGGTTTGAATATCTTGTACGAGTTAACTTGTAGAGAAAGTATATCTTGTATAAGTCATGAGCAGTATGACTTGGATCCACAGCCTTCTACAGGCAGATGTAGTTGTGTGGAAGTACTGAAATGTGTGCTTTCTCTGGTAGACACTCCATGCTGCCCCGTCACATGCAGAGGCTGGGCAGAGACTGCATTGCCCACTGGAATGGTTCTCAGATACTCACCTTCAACAGCCCAGTTTCCAGCTGTATGAGATGGGCCGGACACTATCCCTGGGCCTCATTTCCACTTCCTGTGCCAGTTGATTTCTCAGCAAACTGGAGACTCCCTCCGTTTTTTGGACCTTGGAGACAGTTTCAGAACGCTAATTGGCAGCTTGATAACTTCACGCAAAGTTCTTGCTTTCACTTGCCTAACCCCAGTATGAAATCTGAGGGAGAAGAACCATTGACAAAGAAGAGAAGACTCAGTGGCCAGAATGATCCTTCAACTCCTGAAGAAGAAACAAACTTCTCTAATCAGAGGGAAGCATTGTGTCTTTCTTCAGCACAGAATGAAGAAAAACATAGCAGCAAGAAAGGTAAAATATGCTCTTTGCTCATTTTCCTTGTTTATTTGTAATGCTAAATGTATATGACAAGTTATAAGCAACATTGCCTGCACTCATGCGTCTCAAGAAAACATCTGTCTTAAACAGTATCACAAAACTGTAACATTTTTTAGCTTGTGTTTTGTGTCACCAGATCACCTCTGTTAATTTGGGAACTCTTTTAAAGCAGAAAGATGTAGCTAACTTGCTGTAGGGCTGAGCTGGGCTGACAGTTGTACAGCTTCGTTCCTTATACTGTACCTGAGCTCATAAGTCCTGCTGGACCTCAGCTGGCTTCTTTCTGAGCCAGTCAAGTTATCTGTGACCTAGATAACGGAACAGGTTGAGATTTAATGGGGTTTGCTTCCAGTGTGATTGTGCAATTTTGTTTCTACAACTGTATTCTGCCACTGGCATGTTAGCAAATTTTGTGTTGGCCCATGACTGACAGAACAAATGGCAAATGTGTTTATTCAGGTAAACACAACAATAAGTGCAAGAATGTCTACCCAACTCAGTAACAGACTTTTGTGAAACTTCAAAGTGTCTGCATTAGCTTATTACAGGTGTAATCTTCTATGTAGCATCCATATGTTTTACTGAGTATTGTGGATATTAACAGCTTTATCTACTGTGAAACAAAGAGAAGGGCACAGTCAAAATTAAGGCCCTCTTGCATAAATTACTTACTTAACAAAATGAACTGGAAGCTGTATTATGACTGAAATGAATGACAGATACCATCAGCATCTCAAAGGGATTTTGGCACACAAATACCCATAAGCCTCAGAAACATCATAGCTATCTTCAGGATCTGAAGAAACAGCGTTTGCTTTGTGCATTTGTTGCCGAGTCCTCTCTTAACTCTCCTTGACTTACCTTTATCTGAGAGTGTGGTCAGCATCGTGGTCATTCCTAGTTGCCTTTTGTTTGCATCTTGTAAGGTGGTTGTAGTGAAAGTTACCTGCTGAGGAGCAGTGTGGCCTTTCTCCCACTACAAAAAACAGTACGTAGGTCCTTTCTGTATGTGTTACAGATACTACATGAAGAACTGAATAATGTAAGCACAGTGATGACATTTCCTACTCAAATAGGGCTGATGCCAACAGCTATAGCTGCCGTCTGCTCCTGGGCGATAGCACAGATAACTGGACCTCAGAGTGCTCTCAGATGAGTTCGGACAGAAAGGCTGAAAGGCATCTTTCTTTGTTCATGAGTTTTGTAAGTGGAGAAATACGTACCTGAAAAATAATTGGGAGATACATTCTTACAAACTTTCATATGGTGATACTACCAAGTATGAATCTAGGAATGTCGGGAAGGCAAAGTAGACCTTTCCGTAAGTCCTTGGTAATTCTGAGGCTTATTTATTTTTTAGTTTATTATTTTAGTTCGTTATCTGTTTTGGGACTGCTATAATTGATCCTGTTGCAGCTTATTGCTAAGTTTTTCAAACTGTACACAAGCTAGAGGTGAACTTTTTGTTTGATTCCTAACCCTTTGTTAGTGGTCATGGATAGAGAGATCAACAAGATGCCCATGTGCTGCTCGAAAGGGTTCGTCCCAGGCTGACATACCCCGTCTGCTCTGAGAAGGTAGTGGCAGAAGGTAGCATAAGACTGTGTCAAGAGACTGGATTTGGTTTACCAGTTTGACAGCCTTTCTACAGGGGGCAGGGTGATATAGTCTGTCTGCAACCATCTCCTTAAAACATGCCGGTTCACTAATTTCAAAGCAGTTTGAAATCCAGGACAATAAATGGTTTTGTGCTGTGTTTGGGGGTGGGGTTTTGTTTGTTTGTTTAGGTTTTTACTGATGCTTTTATAAAGTTCCTCTTAAACGGGGGTCTAAATCACTGGTAATCAAATAAGCTTTTTGAATCGCGTAAGCAATTTGAAAGACAAGTAGTTGTCAGTGGTATGATTTCAAAGAGCAGCAAGAAGTCATATGATGTATTACATAACTTTTTCTGCTTCATGTGTTTTTAACAGGAACCGTCAAAAGACACTGGGAATATTTCTGCCAGCACAGTAGAACAATGAAAATAAAGAACTTTGAAAATAAAGAAACTGACCAAAGCAATACAGAAAGTGAGGCAAAATTTGATTTTACAGTCATGTCTTATAATATCCTCTCACAGAATTTGCTAGAAGATAATTCCCACCTATACAAACACTGCAGGCAACGATTGCTTATCTGGACATACAGATTTCCCAACATTCTACAAGAAATCAAACAGCTGGATGCTGATGTGAGTAGAAAATGAGCATATGAATATTTCTTAAGAGCTGATAACCTGGACCAGCAAATTCTTGCTGTTGATTATTTTGATAGGTGGGCTGTCTAGTGAATCCAGCTGAGCTTTTAGTTATGTCACACTTAACAGTAGTTTTTAGAAGTATGCTTCTACAATTTGTGTATTCTGTGTGAGCTGAACTTATGTCAAAGGCAAGCTCTACATATTATTCATTGTTGCCTTTTTTTGTCTATAAATTCCTGAAATGCTGTCGTTGGTGTGACTTTGATATTCTGCTGATACACTCCAATTTTTTTATCATTCCAAAATCATCTTTGTTTACACAAATCTTTCTCAGTCTGTGCCCAGAGCACGCTAGTAGAGTGCTGTAAATAAAGTTTTGACTATAAAAGCAGCTACACCTGCATAGGTCCACATGGCCTAGTATTACATTTGTAACAGTAGCTAATGATAGATGCTTAGAGTAGGAGAACAGAGCGCCCTTCTCCAGGGTAGTTTCAGCTTCTGGGACTGTACTGTTTAGGAAGCTGAAGGCTCACTCTTTAATTGTGACATAAGTTATTTAGTGCAAAGGACGTGCAAGATTTAATAGTTGGCCATTATTCACAAACATTTAATCTTGCATGCCAGTCTTTTGTGGAGGAAAAAATACTATGTGTACACACAGGAGGGTCAAATTAAGGCAACCTTCAGGACTGACACTTTCAAACTTCCAGGTGTGTGAGTGACTTTGTGTTTCTGTAGGTGGTAATTACACCAAGTGTCTGTAGGCTCGGTGAATGAAAAGTCCCGGTCTAAAATCTGGCTGCTAATCCTTCAGAGTCATTTGTTAGACCAGGTAACGGAGCACATATGATCAATTACATCCTAATTCTTTATTTGAAAGGCAAGCTTAAATGTTTTATTTCTTGACTGCATGAGGACTGGAGTGATGACACTGCTATGTGGATCTCCTATTTATTGAGATTAATGTTCAAGACTGAGAGAAAGATGCAGGTGTTAGCATTCCTGTGAGACTGATCCAAGAGTATTTCTCTCTTCATGTGGTACTCTGTACCATTTGCATTGTGAACAAGCTTTCTGGTCTCTACCGAGACATAAGTCTGAACTTCTGCCTATATTTAGGTCTGAAAAAATACCCTACCATGTTCTTGGTTGTCTGTGAGGTTTTTTTGTTTGCTTCTGAGGATGCTCATCACTTACTAATCTTATCAGGAAATCAAGTCAGTAAAATTTTTGCCTCAGTTGTTGTTCAGGCCAATAAAAGTTTGGTGATAGAATCCAACATTTTCATGTCAGAAAACAGTATGGAAAATATAAAAAGTAGTTATATTATGGAGAGCACAGAAAAACTGCCTTGTGCCACTTGAGAAATGCAGTTAGGTTAGCACATAACCAGGAAGCTGAAGATTAAAGTTCCCTTCAAGCTTTTCCTTTCTTCCTAATATATACATACAGGATGTATAAATGTATTTTCTCAGTGAGATATATTAGTGGGCTTTCTGGGAGGAGCATTGGGCAGAGGGACTCTGGTGAGGCTCTTCCTGGTGCTATTTGTGTTAACGGACAGTTCTCCAGAGTGGGAGGGTTTGGGCCAAAGCCAGCCCCTGTAGCAAAGAGCAGTTTGGTTCAAGGTACTTGCTAAGATCTGCAGAGATCACAGAAGGCAGCACTGGGGTAAAGAGGTGTGATGCCTTCTATTGCATGCATTGAGCCATGATGGGCAGCTGCTCACAGACCCTAGTAGGTGCAGATGCCCTCTGTGCAAAGAAATTCCTTGCTAAAGAATATAAACTTCTAACTGATTGACTTTTTTGAACTGTAACCTTAAAGTGAGGCAGAAACTTCAGAATATTGCTTGAGATGTGGTTGTCCATGGAGACCTTGAATGAGGTAGTGTCAGCTGGGTAAGTGGAGTCTGTCACTGCAGTCAAGCAGGCAGGGCTAACTCGTGACCCTTTAGGAACTCAGTCCTTCATCAGAGTCCCAGGGTGGTTTTAAATCTGTGTGTTAACTGCAGTTTGCTGGGAGAAGGCTCCATGATGCTCAGAACTCACTTAATGTAGTATTTGAAGGTTGATCTTTGGTTCAAGTTGTTGTTTTAATATGGAAGCTTGTTGTCCACTGTTGTTAATGAAAAGTGTGCCCTTGGCCTTTTCATCCCACTGCTCTGGCAGTTAGCCCTCCCATGAGCTGCTGAGAACATATTATCATGTCACTATTTTGATTAAATTTGATTTCACATCTGAAAATATATGTCTGTCTGAAAAAGGGTGGGAAGAATTGGGACCCTATCCACAATCTTAAGGAGCATTTTCTGTAGGAGAGTGCATCCTTTTGTGGGATTATTGAGGCAAAAGGCCTCTATTTTTTTTTTTTTATACCTCTACAGACTGGACACAGATGATACAGTAATATTTTGATGTACTTACAAATATCTTTTAACTGTAAATTTTTGCCTTAGGTACTCTGTTTACAAGAAGTCCAAGAGGACCACTATAGAAAAGAGATCAAGTCAAGTTTGGAATCGCTGGGTATGGTGAAACTCTGATGACCAATACATTGCCATCTTTCTGCACCAGTACTATTTTCCTAAAAAAAACCCTCTTATATAAAGAATGAAGTCTCCTGCCATGATATGTGGCAATGTTGCATACCCCCTTTAATAAATTCATCAAGAGCTCTCTTGAAACTACTTCAGTGTTTCCTATCACTCTTGCTGTTGGATAGCTTTTCTAGAATATGTTTTTCTGGCTTGAAACCTTCCAAATATCAACACTAAATTTAATCCCTGGGCAGTTTATATTCATTAGTTTTTATCCTAGTACTGTCAGTCGGCCTAAATAGCACTGTCTTATCACTCTCCCATGTGAATTTATGGAGATAACGTATTGCCAGGGGTGTGATTCCATAGTGGTTTAAACTGATCAAAATCTTTTGTGCCCTACACCTCTTCCAGTCTCAGGGCCCCTCTGTCTTCCTCATGCTGGTACTTGCCTGATGCCAGAAGGAGACAGTTCAAGGAGCAGCACTGGACTGATACTTTTTCCTTTCTTGGTTAGTTGCAGGTAGTCTAGGTCCAGAATTGTGTGTTTGTAAAGAAGGTAGAAACTGATTTAAATCCACTGAAATGTGAAACAACACTGTAAAGCCAGGCTCGAGTGGGCAACTGAGCTTCCTGCTGCCACACATGAGGAGGTCTGGAGCTTGCTGTAGCTCTTCCTTTTCCCCTTATCTCCCAGATGTATATCCTGCTCCTTCTGGGCTAGTTCTGGCACTCACTAGACCTTTGCCCTGGTGAAATCCACCAGACCAGCAGAATACTATCCAAATTAATTTTATTTTCCTTCATTAGTTTTCTGTTGGCTTACTGAGTTAACAGGAAGTGCCACCACAAGTGGCAGGAGCACATGGCTCAGAGTTGGGAGAGAGGAGTAGGAATCCCCTGTTCCAGCACTGGTATGGGCTGGGCAGAGAAACATTTTAAAATGGCAAAAACTAGATACTGCTTCAGGATCATTTAGGGTTTTTTTTCTTACATAGATCAGGTTTTATTAAAATCTGCACTTCACCTCTACATAAAATGAAGATCTTGGCAAATTGCTGTTTTCAGGTGGACTTGTTTGAACTCTGATACTGTCATTTTGACAACTGTCTCAGTTTCCCTGTTGACAGCTTCCTGCTTGCTGCTCTACCGGGTAATTACAAAATTGTGTAAATATGTCTGAGACCTTTGTTCTATGAATCATTTTAGACAGTGACTTATGACTTACAGTGATTATTGCTTTTGATTGGAATGCTCCACTGGTTTTATTCCTAAACCATTGTGGTAACATCCTGAAAAAAAATTCAATAATCAAGTCCGCTTTTTTGTGACTTGTGGAGGTTTTTTTATTGTTGGATTATGGTGTGTGGTTGTTTGTTTGTTTTTCTTTTTTTCTCACATGAGAGGAACATGCCTGGTATCTTAAAGTATGTAGATGCTTAAACATCACAAAAGGTATTAGACTAGGTTTCCTGTTGTAATTAAACTGAAGCTAGACAGGTCAGAAAGACTCTTGGGTTCACTTTTCTATATGAACTTCACAAAGTCTTTGGTACTTCAGACTGGGTGTTGACTGCCATGTGACAAAGGTAGCCTGAGGGTTTTCTACTTTTTTTTTTTTTTCTTCAAATAGTCTCTCTTTTTACAATGGTGTTTTATGTTTTTAATTGCCTTTCTTGCAGGGTATCACTGTGAGTATAAAATGAGGACAGGGAGGAAACCTGATGGCTGTGCTATTTGTTTCAAAACTTCCAAATTTAGCCTGATTTCATCAAACCCCGTGGAATTTTTTCGCCATGATATTCCCCTCTTGGACAGGGACAACGTTGGACTGGTGTTGCTTTTGCAGCCTAGATTTCACTGCAAAACTAATGCTGCAATCTGTATAGCCAATACACATCTGCTCTATAACCCAAGGCGAGGGGACATCAAACTGACCCAACTGGCAATGCTCCTGGCAGAGATTGCTAGTGTTGCCCCTCAGAAGGATGGTACCTTTTGCCCAATTATCATCTGTGGCGACTTCAATTCTGTTCCTGGTTCTCCACTGTACAGATTTATAAAGGAAGGAAAGTTAAATTATGAAGGACTTGCTATAGGGAAGGTAGGCTGTGCTTTTCATTTCTCGCAAAAAAGAGTTAATGCTGATTAATGAAAAATATGTAATGGAGTGGTGTTAGCGTGCTGGAGTTGTGATTCTATCTGTTGCAGTTCTAATCTTAGTGCCCTTTACACAGTCTGCAAACTGAAAGTTCCTGTGGAGTTATAAACTGGGGTATATTAGCTGTGCCTTACAGAGTATTGTATCTGCTTCTAGCATTCTGAAATTAAACTTGCAAACAAATTAATTGTTCTTGAAATGTAATTATCCACAGGATTATTGTACCACTGCCTTTAAGTGTCCCAGTCTTTAAGTAGGGTAAAATAACTACTTAATCAAATACCTACTGTGCACTCCATGGAAAGATGGTTCTTATTTTAGTTAAAACTTTGAATTACAGTGGCTAGAATAATTGTAAAAGTAAAAATGTAATTAGATGTTCAGCCAAAACTGTTTCAGGTTGGGTTTTGTTGTCAGCTCTTATATGTAGCCTTTGGAGGTTTCAAATGCTATTTATTAGAAAATAACTGGAGTACACACAATGAGAAAACATGAAAAAGAGCCCCAGTTGTGTTAGTGGGTAGTTGTTTCAAGCCCTGCGTTGACTTGATGTGCTCCCAGAAGAATTGTGAAAATAAAGTGTCTGCTAGGAGTGGTATATACTCCGCCCTGTCATGTTGATAAAAATGTTGTGTTAGTTGTGGTAGTCTCTCAGCTTTGTGTCGCAGGAACTATCTTAAAAAATTGGGTAGCCTCAAAGATAAGAGTAAGCAAAGTGGGTGTGCATAAGGAGAGTTATTTTTACAGAGATTTGACAAGCCATTACAAAAGATTTACGCTAATGGGTTGGGGCTTTTCTTCTTTTAAAACTTTAAACTTTACAAGAAATGCCCACTCTTCTTTTTGGGTTGTGTTGTTTGTTCTGGGGTTTTTTTGTAAATCAGATTTGTCTGAAAAAAGCTCATGTTGTCTCTCTTAGGTCTCTGGACAAGAACAGTTTCCAAGGGGACAAAGGATCTTATCTATTCCAATTTGGCCCCAAAAATTAGGTATTTCACAAAACTGTGTATATGAAATAAAGCAGCAACAAAAAGAAGAAAACGAAGGTCAGTTTCTGGGTTGATGAATTTTGTGGTCCTTTGAAAATATCATTACGTAGCACTAAAAAACACGTGGGTGTTCTAGTGGGGGAAAACCAGTGAGTCTCGAGCTTGCAAAACTTTCTTGTTGGGCTTGTTAGAGTGTAAAGTTCTTTGTTCACCTAAGCATTTGCAAAGTTGAATCTCTAGTAGATAATAGTTAGAAATTGCCATTCGCGAGCTGGTGCGTAATACTTAAACTACTTGTTTAGCCACTTCTGCTGTGACTGGAAAAAGAGAGATGGAGGAATGAGGCACATGTATGTAGCATGAACCTACACTGTGCATCAGTGTCGATGTATTATAGTGCAGGCACTTTATGGAACAAGTGGGGAAAGCAAGTGATTCCTTGCTGAGTATTGCTACATCTTTCATCCACCACTTTTTCTTCAACAGAAAAAACATAATTTGAAAGAGTGTCTGGAGGGGATCTTACTAATGGAAGAGAATTATTTAATCCAGCTTTGTGAATTGTATCTTGCCTGCTGCATAAAATAAGTGTACTTAAAGATACTTCTTTTCTCTAGTTTTTTTTTCTATAGTTCTTCAGTATTAGTCTTGCCTACATCCTATTTTTAAATGTAAATTGAATGTTGGTTTTTTTTTTCAGGAGAAAAAAAATTTGAAGCAGCAAAACTGGACAACACTCAGGAGATTGTATTAGCATCTGAAAAGTATGTGTTGGGGGGGGGAATGGAAGCCCTTGACTGGTTCCTACTTTTGGGGGTTTGTTTTGTTTTTAGATCAAACTTGTACCTGATTCCAGATATGGATATGAGATCCTCACCCAACCCAGTCTGCCCATCTGTCAAAAAGAGTTGTTGTCCACTTAAACATGAAAAGTACATGATCAGACAGGAAAAGAGAACTGGAGATAATGAAGGAGTACATGTACCTGCTGGAACTTCTGATACTTATTTCAGAATGCAGAGACAAGGTGTCAGTGCTGTTAAGCGGGTACTTTCTATCTGCTTATAAAAGGAATGCTTTTGACGTTTTTTTATCACTTCTTGGCATAAACAGAACATCACACTCTGTAGTGACATTGTAGGAAAGCAGTAAACTTCAATCTAGTTGCAGAAACTGTGCTTTTTAAGAGAAAGGGGGGGAACAAAACAACAACAAAACCTCACCTCCATTGTTGTCCAGCAGCTTAAGTCTTGGCACTTCTTCTCTTTTTTACTGTTTTTAAGATACCAGTTTATGGATGCTAATGATAGCCTGTAACACAATGTGGAATTGGGATGAAGGAGACAAAGGAATTGAAAAGATTATAAAATCTTCCTTGTCAGGAGTTCTGTGGGAGAATTTAAGTTCTTTGAGACTCATAAATCTGGGGTATCATGGACTTGGTAGTAAAACTCTTCCTCGCATCAAAACATTTCCTTGTTAAACTGAAGGAGGTGGCCACAGCTAGACTGCTGAGAAGAAAGATGCAACTGCTTTTTGAAAGGAAGAATGTATTTGCCTTTACCAAACTGGTAAAGGCATATAAAGTAAGGCACAGAAGAAGGAAGTTGAACTGTGTATGTGTGATGTCAGGCTCCAAATCAGCCATTTATTATCAGACATGAGATCTCGGCATCAATGCAGACAGTTATATTAAAGTCCTTAATTGATTAAGTGATTCTTTGTGATCAAAAAGCTAACGTCACTTCTGAGAAAAGTAGCTAATAATATGACAAGAAGCACTGTTCTGTGGTGTAAATCTGTAGCATGCCACGTGTTTACCAGTGTAGGGGGGTTTGCCTCCTCTTAAAAAAGAGGTCATGTAACAAGAGCAGAAATTACTGCTCTTCGGTGTTGTACCAACTGGCGTGTTTGTCTCTTCTCTAAAATCAGGCAGCTATAACGTGCTGGGTTTGGTTTGTTTTTATTTTTAAATTGCTTGGTTTTTAACCAGAACACACTGCGGCTCGGATTTAAAATGCAGCCATGCAAAATGAGGCAGGTACAGCTGAGGGACGAAGGATATTTAGAGTTGATAGGAGCAAATGCCTGGAGAGAGGGGAATTCTTTTGCCAAAAGGTGCTGGTTTGCAGTTTGCTTTCAATATTGAAAAAACAGGTGAGAAAAGGTGGGCTGAACTGAAAAACAGACTGACAGATGATGGGGAGAGAAAAAGTGGGAGCCTGAGTGGAGGAAAAATGATGAGGCATAGCTTAACCTGTAAGCTTTAGGGGAGGACCAAAAAAAAAAATCTTACCTTCTCTATATGCTGAAGAGCCAGATTAGATGAGCTTATAGTCTGTTGCTTTCATATAAGCTGCTCTCATGGACACTTGTATCCATGTGTTAGGGAGAGTTTGCTGAATGAGGATGTGTGAAATCTTACAAAGTGTAGCTGGAGGTGAAAGCTAAGTAAAGCGTCAGTTAAGCCAGTTTTGATAGGCTCTGGGGTATCTGCCTTTTACTTGAAAATGCTCCCTGCATTTTGCCCTCAGAGGTTTAGGCCACTAACACAAAAGGCTATGGGGTCGACGGCATGAGAGAAACACTAGCTTGTGTATCTAAATAATTCATATTGTTTGTAACCAGGAACTATTTGGTATAGCTTTATTGCACATTCTTTATAGGAAGGACAAGAAAATAAAATTCTTTTCTTTGTTTCCTGTTTAGGTTGTCTTCAAAACTGCAGCACCACTTTAAATTGTCTTCAGTCTATTCTCATTACTTTCCTGAAACCGGGATACCAGAAGTAACGACTTGTCACTCCCGAAGTGCTGTCACTGTGGATTACATTTTCTATTCTGCAGCAAACGATGATACTGCTGCTCAGCCAGGTAAAGAAACCAACTTTTAAATTATTTCTTCACGAATGCTGAATGGATGGATTTGGATTTGGATGCTGTTCTCAGGGAAATGTAGTGGTACTGTAATCCGTATGCAGTACATCTGAGGTTCGTGGTAGTGCTTTCAATGTTGGCTGTTAACTGAGAAACGTGGCTGGCCTTGTCAGCTCACCACAGTTGGACTTGTAGTGTCACACAGGTCAGACAGTTTCACCTAGCTGAACATTCCTGTAGTTGCCATCTCATCATGGAGACAAGAGCTGAGGCTACAGAAAAGCAGCACTGCCAGTAACACCTGACTCATCGCTGTCAGTAACTCAGTGCAGCACCTTAGTGGCTGAATCTGCCACAAAGCAGTATTGCCAGTCATCTCATCAAGAAAACGGTGAACAGCAATTCATGATGTGCCTTCAAACTGAAAAATGAACTGTTTCTTAGAAAGTTACTTTTCAGATGGTCTTGATGCGATGTCTGTCAGGTAGGTGACATGTGTGTGGCCTTCGCTCTGAGAGCAGTCACTTGCACATGCCCAGTTGTCTCTCTCTTGATTGCAGTTGCAGCTAAAGCTCAGCAGATGGTGCAAGAGAGACATGGTACCTCAGCGGGTGTGTTTCTTGCTGGGTAACACAGTGCTGTCTTTTATCACATTTATGTGCTTATCATAGATACTTCTGAGCAGTGCACTTTCTATGTCATCAGTAGCTTTGTGTTTTATGCTGTCAGTGGTCATTGCACAGTGCAGTGCTGCCAGATAAATGGCTCTGCAGAGGCTGTGACAAAGAAACCTGGATTCCACTCCTGTTCCCACTGTAGATTTTTATAAATTAACATTGTTTTCAGAAATTTAAAATAAAGAAAACCCACCACCACCTTAATCTCTCATACTTTGAGACCAGATTGTTAACATTCATTGAGTCTATGCACAAAAAATCTCATTTGTCATAACATACACAGTAAATGTTATCTTAGTGTAAATACCAGATACAAAAGCTTGATGGTAGAGAAATAAAAGCTTTGACTGAAAAACTAGGATATGAGAAATATCTAAATGACTTCTGAATGCTGTGTGATTGAAGTGCATCCCCGTGCAAAATTTAATCCTAATTCACTTGCTTATATATTTTATTGCACCATCATTGCCTCAGCAGAGCTATAGCACACTTTTCTTTCTACACTTGTTTTTCAAATAGATTTTTCACCCCACATTTGATATAGAAGGGGGCCAAACTTGAATTCTCCGAGTAGTTCAAACTGTTGTCATTTTTATTCATTAGTTCTTAGAAACTAAGTAATAGTCTGGCATTTGGGTTTGACCTGGACCTCTGTATTAAAAGTTGTCAAAGTCTGAACAAGTGAGTATTAAATATGGTCTACGCTGACTGATGGAATTTTTTGTTTGTTTTTTGGTGGAAAGTTTTCACGCTTTAAGTCTATGTCATGCTTAATCAAGTATTTGGTATGACATTCAGGATTTGCTGTGTAAGCAGGGTTCAGTATCTACAGGAGTCCTGCAGGACTCAGTTTTGCTGGTTCCGGATATTAATCACTGCACGCAGACCAAGGTCTAAAAGTTTGACCTACTATGGAAGGGTCTCATTTTTAATGGAACATCTTGACTTGAATTGGAAGAAGATTGTTACCCTTTGCTGATGATGGTTTTCAGTTTGGTTTTTTAATGAGGACACAAATATTTTAATTATAGTGTAATAATGAGGTGTAACAATACACTTTTTTATGTAATATGTATAAGTTGTATATATAAATTAATTAATATATATAATAACACTGTGAGTCATCATCCCCTCTTCCACGAGCAATGTGGCATTTCTTGTGTGTGGTGGGGAATTTTGTGGTGGTTTTTTCTGTTTGTTTGGGTTTTGGGTGATTATAGGACTAGGTAGCAGGAAATAATGGAGGAAGACCTATTTTGTATGACCAACAGTTAGGAAGGGAACTGCCAGAAAGCTTTCATCCTTACAAGCAAGAGTTCCTGCATGACTTGCTGATAGAGAACTGTGTGCTTGAAGATACAGAAATAAACTATTATGTGAAGCAGTAACTCTCAAACAATGCTTAATTTTGCAAGCATCAGCTCTGTTTGACAATGCTGCTGTACTAGAGTATAGAACTGGATGGTGTGACGCTTTTTCAGGGGAGTTACAATGAACAAATAAATCCCTTTCCCTTTCTACCTCAATTCATCCCTCCACCAAAGGGAGGGGTAGTGTCTTCCTGAGTACTTTGAGTTCTACTGATGATAACTTTTACTGTGAGAGAAATAGTAAACAAGGAGAATTTCTGAACTACCTTACTTGTGATTTTGCATGGAACAATTATGACTTCAGCATACTGTTCTCCTTCATATGTATGAATGTGTGATTCTTATCCCCCTCTGATGAACATTTCCACCTCTTGTTTTGTTTGTTTTTTCCAAACCAGGAGCAGAGGAGTCTTTTTGTGGAGGTCTGAAACTTCTTGGCAGGCTGGCACTTCTAACAGAGAAAGATCTTTGGACTGTTAACGGTCTTCCCAATGAAAACAATTCTTCTGACCACTTGCCACTGCTAGCAGAGTTCAGGCTTATTGAACGGTAATATCCAAAGGACTTTTTCTATGGGTAAAGTTACCTTCACCTTCTCTCCTCATGTTATTTTTTTTTTTTTAAAGGTTAATTCAAGCACTGCTGGTCCCCTTTAAATAAGTTTGTGTGCATGCTGATTTGTTAGTGTTGCGTAAAGTAGATTTTTTAAAGATACTTCTTTTTTAAAAAAAGTTTAAATTACTTTATGAAGTCTTGAAGGCAAAAAGAAAAGATTTTACATTAACTTCCTCTTTGATAATGGAAAACATCTGTTCCAGTCTCAAAATGGCATTATTTTTCATGGAGATGCTGTAAATGGTTTTTATTGTAAATCACAGTAAAACGTTATTCTCTGAGAACTGTGTGCTTCTTTAAAGGGGAGGATCTTGTGTGTATGCCACACCTTCTAGTAAAACATTACTTTCAGCTCATTATAAAGTCTCCCTGTAGGCACTTCTATCTAAAGACTTCTGCAAAGGAATTTCCTGAGTTACCTAGAATGCAGTCAAGGTAGAGTCTGCAAGATTTGACTTCCAAGGGAAGAAGACAGCTGCAGTAAGGCAGATATTTATGTTCTAGTAAGTTACATCGTTAACTTCTAAAAGCTTAAATTGATAGGTAGCATTCACTGGAATCTTTTTTCAAAGTATCTGAAATAAACCCAAGGTTAATAATCATGAAAACTTATAGTAAACTTAATTCATTTACTATAGAAAAAAAAGCAGTCCTAGACATCTTGAGGCTTCACTGGAGGAAGCTTTTTGCCATGTATTAAAAATGTCAAGCTGTATATAAAAATGATAGATCCTGAAGTATTAAATGATCAAGATTTTCTGTTTACTTTCATATTGCACCTATAAGCATTCAGTGCAAAATATGATTGACAAAAAAATTAAACCTGCCCAAATTGAAAACTTGCAGGGAGCCAGGAGGGCAGGAAGTAAGTCTTGTATCAGGAAACTTATATGTGGGTTTTTTCTGGAATAGGAATAGGGAGAGCACAAAAAAATAACACTTAAGTCATTTTAGAAAAAAAGACTACCATGATATTTTATTGAAGTTTCATGCTGTGCATAAACATACAAGTGATTAAAAAAAAACCCAAACTCATGCATGGTTTCTACACTATTTGACCACTTCGCAGTAAGTTAGAACAGTTACTAGATCCACACTTAAGACAAATGCCATCATAAGCAAGATTCAAGAGAATATTTCAGCTGAACTTCAAAACAAGAATGAAAAGCAATTTGTCACATACCTCAACAACTTTAAAAAGTCTCAGTGTAAGTTAGAATTTAGGAGAAGATACCTCAAATTGCGCTGGACAACTGTAAAAACTGTACACCAGCCACCATTACGTGAGCTGAAGTGAACCATAGTTTCATAGAAAAAAACCAACTTGCAACATACCAGATAACCTTGTGCTATAGGATACAGCTGATCAAAGGTAAGTTTTTCACGTCATTTTTACCCATGAGAAATCTAAGGGTTACACAAAAATCGTTTAAGTCACAAGACAGTGACAAGCACAAAGTTTAAAACAAACTCTGCAGCTGCTGTCAAGTTACAGAAGAATTTCTACCAAAAGAGTATTTCTCTCTCCAATTTCACCTCTGAACAAAAAACCAAAACTTAAAAGCCTATTGCAAACACAGGAGTAGAGAAGTTTGCAGGAAGAGGGATGGGAAAGGCCTCCCTGTAGTTGATATGGTAATGTTGTATGAGGTGTAATACATTTGGCAAGTCTTCTTTCTAGACCTTCTGAAGTCTAATTAGTAGAAAGCCTTTCACTGTTTGAAGAAGGTTGCTGGGTTTCAGTGTTGTCTTCCTGTCCTAGGTAGGTGAGATTCGATGACTTTTTTGGGGCAATCAGGCCTGCATACAAGCCATTGTCTCCTCCTTATCCAGTCAGTTGCTGGCAGAAATAAGTGTTCTAGGAGCTTATATCATTCAGGCTGAGTAAGCATTATCATCACTGTGTTACAATGTCCTGTCTTCATCAAGATCCCAAAAAAGTAATTTCCCAGGAGAGGAGAGATACGGAAGGCCCATGGCAGTATCATCATCTCCAAGCACAGCACAAAGGGTAGAGGCTGGACTTGTACAAGAATCCAGTTTCTATTTAGGCACCTAATGAAATATTTTCAGGAATGCAGCACTCGAATGCTTCCAGACAACTTCACTAATGTGAGGGGCAGACCCCAACAAAAGTCTTACTGTGTCACTTGAGAACGCTGCTGTCCATCACAGGTCCTGAGCTAAGTCTTAGAACAGAGGACTGAGTAGGCAGGAAGCAGACAAGCTTGATTTTTCAGCTATTTCAGACGTACAATTTAATTTATTGCTGAAATTGTTCCAATACAAGCTTCCTTATTTATGTCTGACTAAGCCATTGCTACTCCAACCCCTATAGGAAAAACTCCCTACAGCAGCATGGTGGAAGGTTAACTTCAGCCTGCGATGTCTGATCTTAATATAAGATGTCAAGGCATCACCATCTGATACTGCTCAGCCTTTCAAAGACAAGGTAAAAAGTTACACACGAATGCTGAGAGAAAAGTGTACAGACTCAGGTTAGCAACTCTGACCTTTGTTGTTGTTATTCCAGCAACACGAGAAACAAAGTGACTCGTAGGTGAGTGCTTGTCTCTACAAAACAGCAATCTCTACAGTTTGTGCTTCAGCAGTGTAGTCCGGAAAGACTAAAAGCTTGTGACAAAGTATAAAAAAAAATTAGGAAAGTTTAAAAATTCATTATTTATCAATTATCATTTAAGAAAAAAACACCCCAAACCTCTTATTTTGCCTACTAAGATGTCAGTGTTTAAGAATACGCTTGTGTAGAACCGTTACTTAACATCTTTCAGCAACATGCACAAAATAGTAATACAGGTGGCAGTAAAACATCCAGTGCTGTTTTAATACTACCAGAAATGCTGGGAAACAGTACAAATTAGCTACAAAACAAGAATACTGACAGTTTTGCATATCTATGAAGTTTAGTGAGGTAATACTGATACTTTAAAAACCTGTGCCACTTCTGCACTGCTTGTTTTTATTGCTGAATTAAATATTAATACTGAATCTAATTTTTTTTTTCTTTAACTGCACTGCACCCCAGCACATCTTAACACTAAGAATATGATTTCTTAGTTATCCCAATGCTACTACCCAGCACAATGCCCAATATTCAATTAATGCCTGCACAGGGAAATTACATTTGAGGAAGCTCTCACACCACTGGAGTTACCTGCTACCTGATGGAGTGGAGGGGGGGGAGAAATCTCATATCCTGGCAAACATAATTTTAGGTTCTTTGCTGATGCCTTTTCTGTAAATTGAAGTAAAATAAACACTGCCACCAAAATAAAATTTCCCCCGTTGTATTTTCTAGGTAAAACTGTTATTGTAAGAGTCCACAAGTTAATAAATAGTCCCATTCCTTTTTCCTTCCAACGGAGTGCAGGTAAAATGCAGCAGGAAGCACCAAGGAAGCCCTCTGTCCAGCATATGGCTTGGTTAGATGCGGAGCTGGTAGCCTACTTCGTTGAGCGTAGCCAGGTCTCCTTTCTTGTCCACCACGGCAGGCCTGCGAGCAAAGGAGGGAAGAGGGCGCTGCTCACCAGCAATCCCACACTGCCGTGCCGCAGCAGCGACAGCAGCTGTCAGAGCAGGAACAACTTACTTCAAAAGAGGACTGACTAGATCCAGTTTTCTCTTCATGAACACAATCCGGCTGAATTTGCTACATGCAGCGGTGTGACTGAGCTACTTGCGTGGGTTGTCTCCGAAGCCAAGCACCAGCAAAGAATGCTCCCTTCCAAACTCGTAGCCAAGAATGATTTGTCCTCCACTCCCTGGGGTCTGTGATCTGAGCCAAGGAGAGCCCCTCTCCCTCTGACTTGAGAGAGGGCCGCAATGAGTAGCTAAGACTAGACACATCCTGCCCCTGCTCTACCCCAGAGCAGAACTCTAGCTTTTAGAACAGTGTAAGCAGCTGAGAGCAAAAGGCCCAGCCTCTCCCATGGCCACAGCATGCTGTCTCTCTGAACCTGCCCTCTCCTCCTGGCTAGGTCTGTGTGAAGGGCTAGAGCCCTCCCAATAGAAAACACAAGATGAACTCCTTTCAGTCTCCAGGCGTCTTATATTCTGACACAGTCCAGTCATTCACACCAGTCACTTGCACACAAACACCCTCCCCCACATACGCTGTTACGTCACTTAAGTATATCAACAACCTGAACCAAATGAAACCTTGAGACTGAGCAATCAATCTCTCTCCCTATTGAACAAGCAGGGGAAAAGCTCCTGCAACAAAGTTGTCAAGCCAAAAAAATTCTGGTGATTTCTAGTCTATGGAAGTGTCTGATCTGAGAGCTTACTCCAGGCTCTGGGCTATTTTCACAGTAAGCCGTATATTTGCTCCTCTAAAGAAAGACACCGTTTAAAATACATATTTCTCCTGGTAGTCTCTACAGCACATCCACACCAGTGTAAAACCAGAGCTGAAGTCCAAGTAGTAAACATGAAGCTGGCAATAGCTCCAATGCTTTCCGACCTCTCTCCTCAGACCTGCTTTCCAGCTCTTGCGCTTATTATTTTCTCACCCGGTGGCAGATGTGACAGGTGAGTTCTCACACGCAGGGCTGACAGCTGTCTCCTCTTGTGCTGCCTGCCTGTTTCTGCTGAAGCCACTTCGGGCAGCCAGGAGAAAGCCCAGCCTAAGAGCTGTACTGCCACAGCCCTAAGAGGTAGAGATGTACAGCTTACATAGACACACACACACACACACACACACACACACACACACGTGGCAGAACCTTAGAAATATTTTCAAATTCTTTGATTCAATAAGTGATTTTCACATTTTTGTTGTTAAAAAGCTGCTAACACCAGATCTCTGCTGAGAATTTGCACAACATTTCAAAGAATCACAGAATGCCTTGGGTTGTAAGGGACCTCTAGAGGTCATCGAGTCCAACCTGCCTACAATAAGCAGGGACATTGTCAACTAGATCAGGTTGCTCAGAGCCTTGTCAAGCCTGACCTTGAACGTCCCCAGGGATGAGGCCTCCACCACCACCCTAGGCAACCTGTTCCAGTGTTCCACTACCCTCATAGTAAAGAGCTTCTTCCTAATGTCTAATCTAGATCTACCCATCTCTAGTTTAAAACCACTGCCCCTCATCTGATCATTACAAGCCCTTGTAAACAGTCCCTCTCTAGCTTTCCTGTAGACTCCCTTGAGGTATTGAAAGGCTGCTATAAAGCCTCCTCAGAGCCTTCTCTAGGCTGAACAACCCCAACTCCTCCAGCCTGTCCTCACAGGAGAGGCCCTCCTCTGGACCCACTCCAGCAGGTCCATGTCCTTCCTGTGGTGAGGGCTCCAGAGCTGGACACAGTACTCCAGGTGAGGCCTCACCAGAGCAGAATCACCGCTCTCCATCTGCTGGCCACACTTCTCTTGATGCAGCCCAGAATGCGATTGGCCGTTTGGGCTGCAAGTGAACATTTTTGGCTTATGTCCAGCTTCTCACCCACCAGAAACCCCAAGTCATTTTCCACAGGGCTGCTTGCTGTTTTTGAGAGCTGGAGACACTGCACTGGACAACTGATGCTCTTCTGCCTAGTCACACAATGAATGTAACCTGTTTTCTTGCCACTTATCCAAGCACCTCTATTAATAACCTCATCACCCTCTCTGCAGTACTGCCCTGCACCCTACTTTGTGTTTGTCACAATTTGTAAGTACTTCACAGAAGCAAAGATGTCTTCGCTGGTCTCTGTCACTTTGCTCCTGAAGAAATCACTGTAAGATAGTTTGGATTTTTCCACTTTATTCCTGCAGAGCAGATGGGCTTTGACTTGCCAGAAAAAAAGCTACAAGCTGCATCCTTCAGAGCCTGCGTAGGAGTCAGAGCCCAGCAAGAGATGCACTGTATGCAATTTCCAGTGTCCTTCCTCCCTCCCTCCAATTTAGGGATCCTCTTCCCTTCCCAGCCTTTTCTCCCTCCCTCTAATTAAAGCCAGAATATGGTTTTAATTAAGGCAAACTTGGATGGTTCTATCTTCTCTGATTATCCAAGAGATGGGGAGTCACTGCACACACATGGTGACATGCCCATTGCCACTCCATGACAGTTCTCCAGCTTGTAGCTACGGACTGTCCCCCGTAAAGTTTTAGGAGAAGGCAAGGAGCAGAGGCATGATAGTCCCTATTCTCCTTGGCTGGCAAATGACCTGACATCAAAGCATCCCCTCAGAATCAAGGGACCTCTGCTGTACTAGCCCCTCAGACCACACCTCCTGTCCAAAGTGCTATGATGATGAGCAGGTGAGTAAGCTGTGCATAGCTGCTGGGTACACAGTGTTTATGAATTGTTATATCTGCCTGATTTTGTACATCCTAATATAATCCTGTCCCCCTTGCACATCCCAAAAATACGGACTAACGGAATTCTTCTTTCTCAACAGCTAAATTAGGCCAGAAGCACACAAGGCCAGTGTTGCTATGACACTCACACACAGGTATTAAGCCACAATATGAAATCAGAAATAGATCTGGTGAACTGACATTTCAGAGCAGAGGTTGCTTCAGGCTGCTTCATGATGCTCCCTTCTAAACTCCTATCAACTCCTCCAAACCCCCTCAGCTCCAAGCACTTCTATTGAGGATGAAGCACTGCATCGCTTGTCCCAGCACAGCAGCTTGCCATTTACTGCATCCTCCTGCTTTGGGACATCAGAGGATGGAGAAGTGGGCACAGTAAAGCTCCAGACTTCCCAGACAGCTTCACACCACCCTGTATCCTCTTTATTCATGCAGATGGCCACCCTCAGCAGGATCACACCAGCTGTGGGCTAATAGCTGGGTTAAAGAGCTGCAGTTTGACTACACACCAGCCTCCCAGACAGGAAAGTACTGCTTACTGCATGGCCACCTGTGTCCTGTGACATACCCTATCTGCCTTGTAGCCGTATTTCCAGACTGAAATGTTCTGGTGGGCTTGCTGGTGGCCACCACCAGCATTCACCTGACAAAGCCGTAAGGAAACGGGATGAGAAGTTAGAGGGTTAAGACGATAAAATCCACTTCTGTCGTTAAGCACTGCTTCAGCCTTTGTCCTTCAGAAATACTCCAAAGATGTTCCAGTTCACCACCCCCAGTTCTCATATTTTGCACTGGGAGATTTCTCCCAACGGGCCCGTATGATTTTACCGTTAACAAAACCCCGGCTGTAATAACAGCTTGTCATCAGTAGGTGAAGCCTCTCAAACGAATGTGTTATTTAGCCCCTGGCAGCTCCTGCTACAGCAAAACACTTCTCTCCCCCTCCCTCGCAAGCTCTCAAAGCTGTAATTACAGCGTGTGAGTAAGAGATACACAAAGAAACAAAACACAGTGTTGATAAGCATGGCCATTCTTTAGCTAGGGTTTCAGCCTAAAGCCTAGCAAACCTGAAAGCCTTTCCTCTTCTGTGCATAACACAAAGGCCTCTTGCTGCAACTAGATTCTCAGAGGTCCATCGACACATTGAAGACAATAAACAGTCTCCCCTCTTGTGCACTTTGCCCTGTGTCAACCACTGTACGTGCTGGTATGTGTCATTCAGCTCATCCCTGATGAGGGGATGCCTTTCCCCCTTCAGATCTGACACCTCCCATTGCAGAAACCAGCAGATCTCAATTCTGGAAATGAAAGGTGTTTATTGCCACAAGGGAACTCCCTACAGCAGCTCACTCAGCTGCAGCATCGCTCCCACTGGGGTAAAAGGCAAGCAGCCTTTGAGCCACCGGCACCACGGCACAGGAGCATCATTTTAACATGAGGAACTCAGTTCTTCTCCCTGATATTACTCCTTTAACAGAAAGCAGCCTCTTGGGTATGCTCAAGGGCCCTGGACCTGCCAAAAGCTCCTTCATACCCCTTTTCCTTTCAAGTGTACTGCCTGGCTTTGTGAGGGGGCTGTGCAGGACTCACAGGGCCATCACACAGCCACAGCACACGTGCTGCAGGAGCTCCCACCTGCTCCAAGATGCCTCAGTGCCTTCCAGCAGAGGTAAAAGTCTCATGTGGAATCTGCTCTCCGTCTCCTGCTCCCTGTATCATGCTATAGCCGAGTCATGATTCTTGTATCATGGTGACCCAGGGTTTGTTTTAGAATAACATATATTTTGGTAGATACAGAAGAACACAGCAGAACCACTGAGCGGGCAACCAGTGCTGAAGCCACTACAAGGCCATCAGCACTTCACTTGGCAGCTCTGCTTTTCCAGAACAGAAAGACAAGGAGGAATCGGGCACTACAGAGCAGCCACATGCCCAGCAGCTCTCTCAGGAAACCATCCCAACTGGCAAGTCTCCAAGCCCAGTGAGACTCACTCTTCTCTCCAGACATACACGATCCACTCCAGCAACTGCAGAAGCACTATCAGAAAACCAAAGATGAAATCACCCCTCAAAGTGAATCCAGGAGGTGAAGAAGCCTGGAGTGGCTGAGCCCATGACAACTATAATTATCCACGCGCTAAACAAGGAGCACGCGGTGACGAAGCCCAAAGTACAGCATAGTGGACTGTGTGTGAATTCACGTGTAAAAATAAAAGCCTACCATGCAATCATCTGCTGCTAAAGTATTTTGAAGTTATCTTTAGAAGGTTAGTCTAATGCCTTTGTTAGCTGCTTTTAAATAAATAAATAAGTGCTGACACAGTAGTCTGGGAGCCTATTTAAAAAGTGATGATGATAAATATGTGACTAATCTGGGTTACGTATAGGCTTTCACAGATGTCAGCTTCCTGGCATGAAGCAGTACAGCTAAAACTCAACTTTTCCATATCTAAGGTATGGGAGTCTGAATTGTCAGTGGCTGTAAAAAGCCTGTGCCCTGGAAACTCAGTTTTATCCATTTAGAGGTATCGCACGCAGTTAGCCCATCCTTCTCCAGATAGTCAGGGAAAAAAGTATTAGCTGCAATCCACTAGGGAAGTGCTACTTTTTTTTCTTTCAAACTGATTAAACAAAGAATACAATGCAAGTGACATTTCCACTTCGGCAAGAAGGGAAAAGCTTTGCTTTTTCACCACCCTTGCAAGTTGGGCAGTCCTCAGCAAAACCAGCTCCATCAGAACAGCTCTGTACAAAGACTTCTGACAAAGAATCCAATTTCTGACTCGGTGACCATGAGAGCACAGCACCCCACCACCAACAGCAGATACATCCTCCCGCCTGTCTGTAACACCTATGAGTGTTAATTAACTTTATTATGATCAAACTACTTTCCCTCCCGTACAGGTCCCCTGCACACCAGGCTAAGTTAACTTCTCCAGAAAGCCAGCTGTATAAAGACTGAGAAACAAAAAGGTGAAACGCACACTTCCACCATCACAACCATCCAACACCCCATAGGACTGAACCAAGCAAAAGCCATCAGGGCCTCCAAGGACACTGCATGGAGGGGCCAGCAGTCAGCACAGCAATGCCAAGACATCGGCAGTACCAGCGGCTTCTGAAGCCTCTCGGGCAACAAAGATACCCAGTGCAGCTTTCCTATAGATGTCAGTGCACATACATAGGTTCTGTACAGCATCACCACCAGTGATGGCAGCAGGGATACTCACGATTTGTCCCTTCTGCACACTCGTCTCTGAGGGCTGGCTTGCCGTCGGCGAGGGGACAACGACTTGCCCCGTGACCTCTCTTTCATCGGAGAATGGGCACTTGAGGGTTTCAGAATCTGCAAGAGATGGGGGAGGGAAGCAAAAGGCGTTCTATAAAGGCAATGATTCACCGAAAATTAAAAATAAAAATAAAAGGGCCTCATACAGTAGTGGGGACAGCACACAAAGAGCCTTCAGTCCCTTGAGGCTTATTCAAACCCTGCCCAGGTTAAGAGGAACCCAAAGCTGTTCTCACGTGATAGCTGCCCAGGGGCCCCCTGCAAAAATTAGTCGGTGTCACCAATTCAGTTCCCAGCTAAATACTGAAAGAAGGTCTCATCCACAGCTGTCTTCAGAGCTGGCAACAGTAAGGGATAAGAAAAACGGCTTTGAGCCTCTGCTGAGGGAAACTCACACAGCCAAATCACCCCCTCCAGCTTTCCTCTCCACAAGCAGAAGTGATCATCTCCTAGGCTAGCGGTTGAACTCCCTGTGACAGTAGGACTTTTCAGTAGGTCTCCAACTAGTCTGCTTCCCCCCCAGGCCCTACAGCCTCACAAGACTATCAGCACAGACACTCACACTCCAGGCTGTTTTTAAGACCTGATCCCCCAAAGTCAGCCCCCTCACAATAGAAGCCATCTTAATCAAATGGCTCCAATTCTGAATTAACTCAGAGGAGAAGTGAGATGCAGGGCCTTCAGCCTTCAAGGGTTCAGGGCTGTTGTCCTGGTCTTGAAGCACGTACGAGGACTGAACCTAATGTCACAGCTCAGCACACACACGGAGCTGGTCTCTCTATCAAAAGCAAGTGCTAAGTTCAGTAAGTCATCCACCCATGTAGACTTCTTCAGTTAGAGCCTGCTGCAGCTTGCTCTTCTCTAGATGGCATTAAAAGTTCATGATTAGAGAAGAAGGCGGGGGGGGAAGCTTCATTACATCTGTAATCAAGCACATTTACTCAAGGTGACAGTATGGTACAAGTTGGCCCTCAAAACTCCTTGGCAGGGCAGGAGAGGTGGCAGCAAGACGTAGGGGCTACGATGCCACCGGTGGCACTCACCCCAAGGACAGGGCGAGGGGGCAGGTGCCTCAGCCAAAAAGGCACGCGGCTGCTACGTAGGAGCCATTCCTCAGCAGGGCAGGGGACAAGAACCCAGAATAACTTGGCTGCAATGCCGCATGCCTCTCCACAAGAGCCAGCCCCATACTTAGCAACACACCTGCTCCGCTTCTGCTGCCAGCGGCAGGCTAGAAAGGCACCAAATCCCCTTCCACCGTGACCACAAACAGCTCCTCGCCCATACCAGCCCCATAGCCCTGGTCAGGGACACCCCTCGTCCCCAAGGGCAGCGAAACCCTCCCGCTCCCTGGCAGCCTGCCCTGTCACCCCGTTGTTTCCCTCTGGGCTCTTCAGTCCAACCAACCAGCAGCGAAGCACCGGCCTGTCAGTGACTTGCTTTTCTCACCCTTCTCATGCAACCTACTTTGTGAGTTAGCTGAGGGTGGTGGGCATCAGGCAGTACAGGGCAAGCCCACTGGCACACCCCGCGAGGAGAAGCAAGCACTGACACAGCTGTCCCATCCTACAGCCTGCCCTGCAGCTCAGGTGCAAAGAGCTGAGATCCCTACCTGTGACCAGGCCACCTACTCCACCAGTTACAGCCCCAGGCACACGTGCTTCTTCCCAGCCATGTTCTTCTAGTCAGTAAGAAAAGCAAACCAGGCAATAGCTCCTTGATGGTCAAGGACAAGTGTGGATTAAAGAGTTTCCCAGGCTGAAGGGAGAGATCTTTGAACTAAGAAATATCTTTTATAGATAAAACACACCAAACCCTATGGGGAAAACCACCAAGACAGATGTAAGCACACCCCCAGCCCACCTGACACCCCCTTAATCTCAGGGTGGGGTCAGTCTGCTGACGTGGAGCAAGATGGGACAAGGCACACCCACCCCTGAGTCTGCTGCCCAGGCACACAGACCTACCTTCATCCTCATATCCCTGGCAAACTTCTCCAGCTCCTTCCTGACTTCTGTGCGCATCATTTTGGATACGTTGAGGACCAGCTGTTTCCACTCGATGGGCTGAAAGCTGTGCGGCTCGTGCGGGACATATAATCCTATTTTTACTTTTTTGACTGAATGCAAGTACTTTTTATAGGAGTCTTCAAATTCAAAGATGAGGTCGCTCAGAGTTCGGTAAGTTAGAGGTTTGTCCATCAGATCCGACCGCCTGCTCATGCCCAGCGAGCCGTACCGCCCGTTGCAGTAAATCCCGAGCACCACGTGATGAAAATAGTTCCCTGAGAAGTGGGTTTTAAAGCTGATGGGGAATCGTTCCACGGAGGGCTGCCCGTTCGTTAAGTATCTGGTGTCCACTACGTCAAGGCAACAATGGCAGTGGGAATGGAGCACACGCTATGACACCTGTCAGACATCCTTAGCAGGTTTTTTCACTGCCAGAGCAAGTGCTTTCTTGCAAACAGAAATGTTATTCTCGCTGTGCCCCCAAAACAAGGCAACGCTGCCAAAGCCCATTTCTCTGCTTGGAGAATAAGATGCAATGTTTCAGGCAGGGAAAGGTCTGACTCTTAGCCGAACTTCAGGGGGAAGGAAAAAACACAATAGTGTTTGGGTCAGCACACCAGAAGAGAGACCACCCTCCCCATATATGTGGGAACTCCCCCATTTGATACCAACACCAAACTTCCACGCTCCTAAAAGGAAACAGTGTTTTCCTCCATTTCATGCTGGACCTTGGTACAACTCAGCGTATTGATCCTCATTTTCCCACATCTTCAAACGGTCCAAAACCATCTGAATGTATTCCTCTCCAGGGTCACAATCTGCCTTTCCATCTGTAAACTGGCTCTCGCCATGGCTACTCCTCATGTGAGAGTTGTTTTGCATGTTATCTGTGTAACACATTGCAGAGACCTAGAATGTAAAGCTCCCAGAAGGATAATTAATTAGCTAAGCACAGAGACATGGTCAGGAAAAAAATGCTTTTAAAAAGCAAAATGTGTCCCCTGAATCACTGGCTGGCCATTTCAAACGCACCACGTGCAGAGGCCAGGACCAAGCTCCAAAACAGTGTAGTAGGTGACCTCAGAGCGGAACTATGCACGGGTCCCAGGTCATCTCCTCAGGAGGCTGCTGGCCTGTGCCAGGGTGAGGAGAGACCGAGATTCCCTCACGCAAGCGGGTTTGCGTCAGTGCCTACGCTGCATTGCAGCTCCCTGCTGCTAATCCTCGGACAGCTGAAACCTACCCTGGCTCCAACTGCTGACACCCGGCTCAAGCGACAGCAGGTGCCCTTCCCCTCTGCAGCTGAGACCTCCATTCACGCCTGGGGAACGGAGGAGAGATGACCAGAAAAGGGTGCAGTAAGACATTCCAGCCTGGGGTTACTCAGCTGGCGGCACCTGCTGGAACCCCAGAGCCATCCCTGGAGGCGGAAGTGGTCAAGACAGCCACTCAGGGTGGTTCCACTACAAAACAAACTGGCCCGAGCGGCAGCAATGCCAGAACAGCACCAGAGCAACCTGAAGAACAGAGGAGTGGGGTCGGTGGGCTGGAGCTGCAGAAGCTGGTTCAGACTGCGGTCCTGCTCTGAGGATCTCCAGCATCCCCTCCTCCTCCTACCCCATGCCCAAAAAGGAGGTCTGTGAAACAAGAGCCACTGCACAGCTGAGATGCCCTGGGATGCTACAGGGATTGGCCTTCCATCTGACCGACAGCTGCTGGGAAACCGAGAGCACAAAAAGCCTTTGTACCAATAATGTAAACCACAATTTGGACTCAATTCTGGTTCTGCCCAGCCTGACACCCCACCTCACCGCAAGCCCCCAGGATGCTCCCTCCCTGCCCACACCCCATGTTTCACCACTTGTCTCTAGAGGGATGCAGGAATATCATCCAGTGGCTCTCATCTGCCTCTAAAGCATTTTCTCAAGGGGATATTTCACCCACTCGATGCTTGTTGAATTTCACATGTTCACACTTCTGCCCTCCAGGCGAACACAGAAGCCAACTAGTAAGATTGGTGAACTGCACACAGTCTGAGGTCAAGAGCAAGGAGTTACACTTCTGTACAAAAAAAGAAAAAGGGCAGGAAAAACACATTGGCAAAAATCTTTCAGAACAGCCACAGGGAAGCCTTTCAGTACCATGTCAAAACAAATGTAACTGTGCTCTGTGCTAGATGTCATCAGCATTAGCAGTCTATAATGTACTAGAGGATATAGGAATGGACAACGCTACGGGCCCAGCTCCCAGTGCGCTTCAGTACCTGCACAACAGTGAGTCTGGATGAGCAAAGCAGAGCGCAGACCTCCCTACTGTGCACACGGCCCCTCACCCAGCCAAAGCTGCACCCAGGCACCCACCTTTGCCCCTCAGCTGCCCCACCTGCATCAAACACAAACACCCTGCAGCAACTGCCAAGGCTCACCCCGATAGCAACTGCACCCGACATGGAACAGAAATAGCTCTATTGCCTTCAGTGGTCTCATGGGACTGTTGGTGCATTAGGACTAGCTTGTCCAAGAAAAAACCCACACCATCAGTAGAATTACAGATTATAAATACACTGCAAGGTCAGAATGGGGCCCAGCACCATTATATCAACTGGAAAACTCAGCCCACAGTCTCTTCATTTAAAAGGTCACCTTGCTCCAGGCCTTAAAAGGAGCGCCCTGTGTACATCAAAGTCGTGTTACAATAATTTGTGTCCTACAGACAAATTCGTGCAGAATCCCATTGTATTTATCATTCTGTGTAACTGAAAAAGCAGTATCTTTTATTAACACCTATGAGGCTTTCAAACATTGCCACTATTTTTCCCTCTCATTATGAAAGGGTTTTCTCTTCACTCCCCAAGTGCCTTTCTATTAAGTCCACACAAAGCTTTGGTGGCCACCTGCCACACATACACATTTCTGCCACGAGGTCTCGGAGAAGTTGCAATTTAATCTCATTAAATACTAGGTAGGAGTAAAAGAATCTTTTGAGGATGGAAATTACCCACCATCAAATAACCCAGCAACAACCGCTGCGGAAATTAACCTTTAGGTACAGGTTGCCTCTGCCGAGTGACTAGTTAATGAGAGTCCCCACCCGAGATGAAATACACAGCAAACGAGTTGGAAAGGCACTTCAGATCTTCCCCTCCATCCATGCATCATTATTATTTCTTTTCCATTCTGCTCTGCCCAAGGAGAGCTGCAATTGTGGCAAACAAAAGGCAATGACACAGCAATGCCACAGCTGTAATCACACTTTTGAGCTGAGACTGTCACTGCAGGACAGAGAGTCAGGGAGTAAATTATCTGCCACAATAGAGAAGCAGCACAGAGCAGGAGAGGGCAAAAGCAGCTGTAATGAAAGCTCTGTGGCCTCCGGATCCTGGGTCTTCATGTAAATCAAAGCAGCAGAAAAACAGCACTGAGGGATGCTGATCTCCTTGGAGATCACGCAAGAGGGACGCTAATCTTCTGTGTGGCCACCTCTTGCACCAATATCCTTCTCTTCCCCTGCACCCAGGAAACACATGATAACTGGAGCTCCATCAGGGTCTCATGGGAACGGGTTGGTACAGCACACCTCCATCCCTTGGAGATTCCCAAACCCTACACACCCTGACTCTCAGCTCTTCTGTATCCTCATACTAGTCTCTCAACCTTCCTCCACCCCACAGAGATACTAATGACTGCCAGCCAGGGCTGCATGTATTGGGCAACTGATGGATTCTGTTCTCTTACTGCAGGAGGCTGAGTTCGAAGGAAACAGGTTTGGGTCGAAGGAGAATGAGAAGAACCGGGTCCAAAGCATACAACGCACCTTGGGGGTGACAGGCCATTGAGTAAACCAGTCTGGCTCTATTAACAAGTAAGCAGTATTGGGGTGATGAAGAAAGCTAGCACCCTGCAGAAAGGGACAGATTTCTGATGCTAGCACACAGCTCCTACAGATCTGCAAGTCCACACAAGCACACCATCCTGAGCCACAGGCTGTTGTGACTCCCGTAGTCCCATCGCATTCACCACCCAGACTCACACACAATCTAGCTTGGATACCTGGGAGACATTCAAATCCCAGACTCAAATACAGGCAAGACTTCGGGACACAAAAGCTGCATTCTGGCCACCACCTGGATCTTCCTGGGCAGTGGGGCAAATGAGAAGTAGCATCCTTTCAAAAGAGAAGGGGTAAATAGTTAAGGTGTTAACCCGAGTTGACCCCTTAGTTTTCAAACTCTGGAGCAGAAAGTATCTACACAGGGTTTCTTCCAGTCTGCACATTCACACAATGACTCAACCCGTGCCTTTCTGCGGTTTGGGTTGGTTTTTTTCCTCCACCTCTTGGCAAACTATAACATCAAAAACGTCCCCACAAAAACATCGCATCATCTTCCCCCAGTACAGACCCATTCCTACAGAGGTGCCCCCACTGCACAACACAGAGCAGCTCCCAGCCAGAAGAGAGACTTGAAGCCCCTCACCTTCTTTATTTGCCAGCAGCAATTTTTAGAAAAAATGTTCTCTCTTGCTTTTCTTATTAATACATAATCAGAGCAGGACCTCTCCATGCGTAAGCAGTGTGGCTCCAGGCTTCAAACATTTCTGGAAATAGGTCTTAGCAGCTCACAGCACCCACCAGACAGCAGTTGACTCCCCACAGCTAGGTGAGCTTGGGTTACTTGCCACCAGCACTTTTCCCACCACCAGTAAGAACCACAGCCAGCTGTATAGAAGGCAAGGGAACATGCTGTGAGAACCTCAGCCCACCTGCATCTAAACCAGTTCCAACGGAAGTTTAGCTGAGGGGAGGCGAAATCATCGCCTTTGCCAAGCTGAGAAGCAGCAACTATATGAGAGCTGTGCTACTGGTAGGTACCAGCCCTGCATCATGCCCCTCCCTAAAACACCAATGGGGACCCAGACCTGCAGAAACCCCCGGGGCCAGGGAACATGAGGAGACCCTCCTCCTCAAAGTCCCCAAGGGGAAAAGCCCTGCAGAGTCCACAGCAGCTTGAAACAAACCAAGGCATGCTCAGGTTTCAGATATTAAGTGCCAGCATCAATTGTTTGACCAGACCGGTCCACCAACACTGGTGCCAGAGCAGGTTTAAGTGCCCAGCTGTCCCAGTGCCCAGACTCACGAGTGCTTCTCCTCCAGCTGCAGGAAGACCCAGCATCATGGCTGACACCTTCTGGTGTCTCCACTACAAGTCTCACTCCGTCTTGCAAGCCAAGGAAAGCCAGATGAACCTGATATGGAGCAAATGAATGTCCATTGTGCTCATCAGTTTGTGATTTATTAGTTTGAAATTCTCCCTTGTTTAACTCAGACAAGATGACATTGCAGTGCTTCATATCTTAAGAGCCCAGCAGGGGTGGGCTTTGCTGAAACCTGGTCTAGATGAGCACAGAATACTGCAGGGTGTCTGGTCCCCTCCCCTCCTGCTGCTCACAAAGGTTGGGGAAGCGCAAGCAGGTGCCCTGAGCCATCATGGGGACATGAGCAAGCTGGAAGGGAGGAGAGCAGGCTGAGAGGAACAAGCAGGTAGCTTCATTTCCACTAGCAATGCTGAAGCCACTAGCACAGAGTGAGGAGGTGAAGCAGGAGGAAAATAAATCTCACACTTCAAAACCATCAAATAAAGCTTCAGTAAAAACAGAAGAGTTATTTTTCCCAGCAATCAAGTAACTGCTCCTAATGTCAGAGGGCCTCCAACCACCAGAAGTAAACACTTGGAGAAGTTTCCAACCACAGCCTGGAGTCAGACAGCATTTCCCACAGGCTCCAGGAGTGCCAAGATCCTAGTTTTGGGATTGCTTACTGTGAGGCAGAGTGCTACTGAGCCCACATCTGGATGTCATCTGCACAGACAGGTTCCCCCTGGCTGCTCCAGTGAACATGACAGAACAGCTTAAGCTGCTGGCTCAGCCTCCCAAAGCAGGACTGCCAGGCCAGCATCCCTTGTTCTCAGGTGCCTGTTCTCCAGTGCCTGACACAGGCTGAGGTGACTAGCTTAAGATCAGACCATGAAAATGGAAGCAATTAGAAGTTCTCTCCCATCTCTTCCCAGATACCAGAAGGGCTGTAGATATTCAGCAAGACCCTCCTTTGCCCATATTTCAGCTAGTGAGTGGGTTGAGCTGGGGACAAGCACTCAGGGGGCAAAGAGGGACACTGTGGGGACATCAATATCCTGCAGTTACTGCAAGAAACTCTCACTCTTACTGAAAACACTGACAGCCCAGGGATATACCTGCTAGGCAGGAGCAGGACAGGCCCAAGTCTCCAGCAGTGATAAAAATCCTCCACTGATTAAATGCACAGAAGGTATAGTGCAGAAGCTATTAAATAATTTCTCCCTCCCGAGGCACTTTTGCTCTCTTCTTCCTCATTTCATGATATTATTGGACAGGGGGAGGTCTAAGACACTGCACGGGTCTGACCGTTACCTCGCCTGAACCGCGCGAGGCACGCTGAAGGCAGCGGGACTGAGTTACATTCCCCCGCCACAGACACGCTCTGGGAGACTCCCCGAGGATGGATGCACAGAGCCGCTTCCATCTTCCCCCTCTGATATTTTGCTCTCCCCGTTTTAATCAAGTGAATACAAATAGATACAATTCCCTTGGCACTTTCTGGCTTACTGTTCCCTTTCTTGAGCACAAGTCGTTTCTATCCTTGCCGAGAAAGAATGGGGTGAACGCACCATTACTCAGCTGATTTACCACTGAACTGAGAAATGCCCTGGGGAAGACAGCGAGAAGAATGTCTCTGGTTAGGCACTGACAGCAGATATGCAAGCAGAGAGATAGGAAGCCAGTTCAGACAGCTAGAGAGAGAAGTGCCATGCAGATTAATGCAAAATAACATTGGAAGATCTGTACGAGCCTTCAGTCATCTCACAGCAGCTGCTCCCTTGGTGCGTGCAGACAGGGTAGCTCGGTATTTTAACTCGTTGCCCTATAAAAATGCTTCAAGATCTAATGCGAAGGCAATTATGCAAAACTTAATTCTGCACCAAGAGGGATTACAGAAGCGTTTTATAAGAAGTCACACAGTAAAAGGCAATTGCACGAGCCAGCAAGCAGCTCAATTAAAATGACATCTCGCTAAGCCGCTCTGCACGAGTCGTCCTTTGAATGAAGGCTCACGCCAAGGGTCCACTGTAGTGGGCTATGCTCTTTTTGGTATCCAAGCAACAAGGCAAAGCCTGCCAGCACACAAATTACAAGCAGTACCTTATTTCCAGAGACAGGGAAGGGAACCAGAGGTTAACACGCACGCAGGGGTGCTCAGCTCAGGCATATGGGAAGACATTGGAAGACGCTGGTTTGACGCTCCGGAGAGGGTAAGCGCATCTCATCCGGTAACCACCTGACATTGGAAAGCAAGTTGCAGCTGCTGGCCTCACCATGGCCACTTCCAGAAGGTGACGCTGAAGTTCAAAATCTCACAGCTGAGAAAAATCATCAAACTTCCCCACGTGCCATGGCAAAGATTTCCCACAAAACCCCACATGGCACAGCACAGGTTATGCATAGACACAGGTTTTGTACCAGCCACCTGCCAAGCACATCTATTCAACTGGCCCATCCACTTGCCACTGCTACACTCTTTGCATAGCCACACCTAAAGTAAAATACTTGGCTTCTATATTGCACAGATCTTTAACACACCTGTTACTGGACCACCGCTTCTGCAGACAGCCCCTATTCCCACAAAGGGGATTTCTAAGACATCAAGCACACCTCACAGAAAAGCAGGACTGCCCCATACCCTCCCCTGCCTAAGCCTTCTCATGAAGTAATCTCAACTGGAAAAAAAAAATATTTTTCTATAAACATTTTTTTACATAGCATCCAGACAGAAAAAGATTCATCCAAATCTTAAAAGTTCAAAGAAACTTGAAATGACAAAGCAGTATAAAACCCAACTTTCAATTATTTTGTTTCTCCCCTGCTCAGAAAAAGAAAAAAAAAAACAAACAAATAACCCAAACCAGAAACAAAAGTCATGGTTTGAGGCAAGCAGAAAACCCCTCTTTCCAAATGAAAATAACGCAGTCAAAACTTTTAGATCAGCAATAATACTTTTAGGTGATCATTGTCACCAATGTCATCTTCTGCTCCTGGGGCACGTGGAATAATCGCTTCAGTGTTAGAAACACAGCACTAGAAGCCACGCAAAGCAGCAGCATCTCCACCTGGGGATATCTCCCCCAGCCCTTTCGTTCCCAGGTAGTCTGGAACACAACCCTGATGCATAGGCAAGCACAGCAGATCCACCACCCTCATTTCTGCTTCTGAGAGGGTATCGGTTTGAGTCTCCTGCTGACACCAAGCCCAGAGGACCTCCATCCCTCCCTCTAGCTGCATCCAGACCCTGCCAGCATTTGCACAAGCCCTATCAGCCAGAGCCACCTCTCAGACTCAGATCCAAAGCCTCTCCCTGGCACACTGGGAGCCCAGTACAACCACCAGCAGCACCAGCTGCACACCGCAGACCGCTGAGCACAGCGGGGACCGCATCCAGCAGCCAGCCTAGCACACCTCACGCTTGCTCAGCTCACGTCCCGTTCCCAATCCACAGCAGCCACCTTCTCTACAGGGGCAACACCAGGCAACACAACCCCTGCCAGGCTCTGCCGGCTCCTTCTCCCACGAGAGGGGGCAGCAGCAGCAAAGCAAAACACCGCAGAGACGATGCCAGCAGCTTCGGGGGTTATTTTCGGTTGGGTTTCTGTTTTGTTTTAAATCAAACTTGATCAGTTGTGGAAAGATGTATCCGGCATACAGTTATTCCTGTAACCCTGCCTTGCCCTGCTCTAGTGTTTTAGGGTGATGCAGGTTGATTTAACAGTGCCAGCACAAGAGGGTCAAGAAGTGAGTCAGTCTCTAAATGAAAACATTCTTGGGTTTTAGTTGTTCGGGTTTGTTTTTTTTTCCTGAGACGAATGGGAAGCAAGAATTATGTTAAGGTAAAGCTTAAATGTTTAACTACAATACACATATGGTTTTGCATAAAGCACAGCGGTGGGCTGAGAGACAAAAACTAGCATGACTTTGTTGTGTAAACATCAGACAAACTCAGGACAGAACCTGCATTCCTTAGGTGTTACGAAGCTCTGACAATAACTAGCAGAGATTATTGAAGTAAAGAGGGACTGTGTAGACAGATACTTATCTGAACACTTCAGGTCAGATCCTGATGTTATGCAGATTACTGGGGCAGGAGGCAAAGTCAGCACAGCCAGAGCAGGCTGCTTGTGAACTGGGCACATGGCATCCAAACTCCTCCCAGCAAGCCTAGGCAAATCAGCAACTTGTTGATCAACACCACAGCAGTTCCCCAAGCTGCTGGCACTCACCTTTGGCTGTGACCACCTCAAACGGCATCCAGGAAGGGCAATATATTAAAGAGTTCTGCAGTGGAAGGAGTCACGGGCATGTGAAAGGATACATCCCCAGGATAACTGCTTCAAGGCATTTGATAGGTAAGGACTCCCGGATCATTTCTTTTGCTGTCTCCATTAACCTAGAACAGGGGAAAAAAAATAAATTCAGCCCTTTCAGTTGGAGCACTTGACAGGAATCAAACAGTCCTCTTGTACACCAAGACCCAGGCACCTCAGATTCTTATCTCAGCACGTGCTGGTGAACTTGATTCTCCTATTCAGCAACTTGTTAGAGCCTTGTTGACTTCTGAAGGACGTTTAGGAGGGGTGTGGGGTGGAAGGGGTGCCTGGCATCACCGTGCCTTCCAGCCCCTGAAGGTGGGTTGGAAGAATACAGTCCTCTCTGCCTCTCACAGCAACTCCACAAGCATCACTTCAGATTGTAACACAAAGCCCTGCTGAACTGCAAAAGCTGGCCATCTCCCACAGCTTGTTTTCAAATAAGTTTAGCTTATTTTCTAAATAACCCTGGCTCTCCTCTGGAAAAAAAACAGGAGAGAGAGGATGCTTAAGTGATGGTCCCCTGAAAGCTACAAATGCCTCTGTAAGCCTATAGCCATAGGTGGAGAAAGTAATTTAATGCCTACTTACGGGAGCCTGCTCTGCAAAAAGTTCTACCAACACAGACACTTTCACACCACTGCAAGCTGAGCTACTACCTTGCCGCTGCTCTTTACCTTGTGTGGACCGAGAAAGCGGTAAAAAACATAGAATTTCCTGCAGGAGTAAAGAAAACTATGTATACCTAGGATCTTACAAGCTCACAAAGTTGAGATACAATCTGGACTGTATCTTTAGAATAGAGTTATCTGCCAGGGACAACACTGTGACAAGAAACAAGTGACCCAACCTCAAGCTGACACAGTGAAAAACTCAGTAACTGAAGTTATTAAGCAGGCATTCTTTATTTTGCGGTGCCGGATGCACAGGGGATCACTTCTCCAAATGTGCCTGCCGATGCAAGCTGGGTACACAGTTTATATGCAGACTAAACATACATATTCAATATATTTCTTAGAAAGGGCAGTCTTATACTAATGAGTACTTGGAATTCATTTACATAGTCTGAGCATGTGTAATAAAATTAGGGTTAGGGTCTTTTCTCCAGTGGTCTTTCATGACCTCTGGCGGTCATTTACTTCATCTTCTCTTCTTCATCACTGTGCTCTTTTAGTGACCTAAAGCCTAAAAAAATTATTCTTGCCACAAAACCGGTTCTTGTCTATTCAGCATGCTCAGGTGCCTCGAGATGTCTTGTTGTCCTGTTCCTGGAGATAATCACTATCTACAAGGTTATGAATTTCACAGTATGTCCCTAACATACAACATTTATTTTTGTTGCTTGTTCAAAGATTAGTAAAACTCTACTACACATCCCATCTCCTGCCTTCACAGCTCAGTTAAGAAAGCTGTTCTGACAGACTGACACCACACCATTAACCAAGTAGGTATCTTATTCCCCTTCTGCAAGCAGATCCTGAAATCCCAGTCAAAAGGAAAAAAAAAAAAATATACTGGAAGGCAATTAAAAAAAAAAAAAAGGCCAGAAGAGTCATATTCAATGATACACAAACACCACAAAAAAAACAAAAAAAAAAAAAGGAGAAAATAATCTAAAAGCCAAACCAAAGGATTACTTCCTTTTTGAAATCTTCTCCACCTATATCCTTCCTCTGAGAAGAGCTTTGTAAACAGATCCCTACTCTAAGAAAATACAACGTGAAATGATAAAAATATTTGTACTAGAGATGATGATGAAAAAACGCATCTGAAACCATTAGAGTCTGTTTTTCCCACTTTCTAATTCACCCACCTCATGCATTTTAAGCCTTGTATTGAGTGCAAATGGCGATACAGATTCCACTGTTATTACAGCCTGTCACAGCCATTGTGTCCCATTTACCCAAGTTAGACATGATCTTTTCATTTGTAAACAACCGCCCTTTACACTCTGCCTGCAGTACAGAAGACAAATTAGAGTTAGCCTGCCTCCTACAAGCTCACAATCAGCCACAGAAACCCCACTGCTGGAAACACAGAGCAGCTCCGGGGAGGATGCACAATGGGGCCCCTTTATCCCCCAACAGCAGCTCCTCAATGCTGGTCGCAGCAGTAGCTGCTGCAAAGCCCTATCTCCATCTGGAAAAGCATTACATGTGGATGATGCATGCGAGGTATCCAGGAACAAGATGATCAATTTAATTTCCTAGCTTCTAAGTCCAAGGGAATTTAAAAAAAAATTAAAAATAAAAAAAAAAAGTGTCAGAGCTGATTATGAATGTGCAAGAGAAGCGGGAAAAAGCTCAAGCTGTAAAGCTATTTACCTTCCTTTAGTGTGATATATGCCTGGTTAACATGGTCCAAGGGACAGGGTCAGCATCTCTCCTCAAGTCTACACCTATGCTGACTGCTACCAGCAGGCAAACACAGTGACTGCACTGGAGATGCCTTGTCACTGCATGCAGCTGCCTTGTCACTGCATGCAGCATCAGGTCTCCTAATACCTGCTTTTGTAAGCTCACTACTGTCATGATTTCAAGGTGTTGTCAGCATAAAGATAACGTTAATGGCTCTACATCCAGAGAGGGAGTTCTCAAAGTAATTGGCCTAAATAAGCAGTCAAATTAGTCCTGACTTATCTGTCACGGCAACACTCACACTGTTTAAATAAGAAGTTGTATTTAACACACACTCCATTTACAAGCCCTGTATACACTGGTTCTGAAGCACAGCTCTCCAGGACACCTTATAGTTATTAAGACAGATTTAAATCTAACCAGAAAGGCATCTTGCTTCCTTAGAAACATGCTGCCCATTAGTGCATGATACTGCAGCCAACCCTTCTGAGGCTAGCAGCAGCCCTCTGTTCCCTTCACATACCATCATCAGATAGCTGGGCTCAGAAGGGACCCTGGGAACCCTCCTGTCCCACCTCCTGCACAAAGCACTCAGGTCCAGGAACTGCAGCAGGTGCTCAGTGGCCACCTGGCAGCTCAGAGATGGCCACAGCCTCCTGATCATGGCAGTGGTGAGGATCTGGGCAAGAGAAGCATCAGTCCAGAGGCATCATCAACAATCAGCAAACGGGCATCCATCTGCACTCATAGAGCAGGTCACTCCTTCACACGTATCAAACCCAGAGTTCTGGGGAATATTCTGCAAACAGTTTGCTTTTTCCTCTGTGTTTATGGCACACACCACGAGGTTTACATGGATGACTCAGTTCAACAGTCAGCGAGAGGCTTTTTTTCCCCACTTTTAACAAGCTTGAGACAAAGCATGGCCTTAAACACTGTGTGCGTGTCGGAAGCAGAGCCTTTGAAGAATCCCCAAGCCACTGCTCAGCCCAGGGTAGCATAAGCCAAATCTAAATTATTCCTCACAGATAATTTTCCAACATACTTTTAACTGGTTTCTCAAAGGATTGGGAACCCACCAGTTAATCTATCCTATACTTAACCTTGCATATGAGAAGGTTCTCTAATGTTTAAACTAAATCTTTCTCTATTTTTGCAATTTAAATGTGATGCTATTTCTGCCTTCCACAGTGGGCATGGAGACCATTTATTATCTCTCCTCTTGCAACACACCTGTGTATATACAACAGGCTGTAATCTACCCTCTCCTCTGTAAACATGAGAAAGTGGCCAGAGGGTTTGGTTTGTTTTTAATCCCCCCTCTCTCTCACCTCAAATCTTTCCCCTTAGGTCGTGTTTTCTAAACCTTGAGCAATGTTTGTTGCTTTCCTTTTGGACTTTCTTCAACTGACTCATATCTCACAGTCCTTCACTGCAATACAAACAGACCCATTTCCTTCTGAATCCAACTTTATTTAATATATTTTTGTGACCAACCCTTTGTGCTGTTGGCCTTTTCACTGTTGACACACACCGAATACTGGGTTGTTTTGTTTTGTTTTTAAGATCAGCTCCTTCTTTGCAAAACTAGCCTTCCATTCCCCACTGTGTACTCCCCCAACCAGCCAATGCCTCCTCTGCATTTGCCTCAAATAAATTACTTCCTGTTTGTTCCAGCCCATCTCTCTTACCCTTTGAGGTCACTCCAAATCCCCATTCCACCTTGCAAAGCCTTGGCACCTTATCCAGCCTGGACCTTGAAGCACAGTTATTTAGCAAACAATTATTCTTTTCCACTCCATTAATAAAAAACCCACCACATTGACCTGGGGCAGAGATTGCACACCTCAACTAACAAAGTCTACTAAGCAAGTGCAAGCTATTGGTTATGTACCACTTTCTAAGCATTACTTTTCACCAGGTTGGTTCCTTATGTTAAATAATTTTTTTAGACTTGATGTCCCTGTCTTACCTGAAGGTCACCAAAAGCCAAACTGAAGCAAAGCGTTATGACATTCACAACTTATCCTTGATTGACAAAAGCTCTTGCACTCTCACAGAAAGGAATTATCATAAACAAACTGTGCCAAACTAAATTCACATTGCCTGTCACCCTGAAACTGCAGATAAAAAAAAGTTCCTAGACTTATCTTTTCTCTTATTGTTTCTAAAGGCTGCTACCTTTGCCTTCCCCAGTTTCCAAAGAGCATCCTCCCCACACTCTCTAACAGAGGTATTAAAGGTTGCTTGCCTGTTCTCTAAGTGATCTAGGACAAAAGACAGAGCATCCAGATCATTTGAAAATAACTCATTACAAGTGCTCTTTCACTCATCCTTTCCCTATTTTCTTTCACTCCTAAATTCTTACTATGCTGTTTCAGATGTTAATCATGACCAGAAAGTCTGCAGAGTTAAACTTGTGAATGAAGATTGAAGGAAGGCAGAAAAGAATTTAAAAAACAGCATCAAGCATTTCAATTCCCTGTCTGAGCAGGGATTTTCTTTAAATCTTTCCAGTTATCTGAAAAGATTCCACATATGTGGCTAACAGAGTACTTTACAACCCCGTATCACAGGTAGCTGGGAACTAGCCCAAAGCTGCCCCTGCACAGAACCCAGTGAGCACAGAGCAGTCTATCTCTTCCAGTAACTCAAGGGAAAATGCTAGAGTAAAAAATAAATATCATGCAGCTTGCCTCTTTGCAGCATTTACACTGCTATCTCAAGCCTGCAAGGCAGATCCCCATTCCAGACCACGGTGAAATGCTTCTGCCTCTAACAAATGTAGCCAATAGGAAGAGGCTGCATGCTCCTCCCTCAAGATTTAGTCCTTGGCAGATGGTGATATTTCCTTGTTAATTGACTCAACTTTCTTTCAGTGTTTTCAGGAGCCCACCCTGGATTATCTCCCTTGCTTTCTGCAGTAACAGAGGGCCCGTAGAGGAGATGGGTTGGCCTCTTTAGGATGTTACGTGTTTAAAATGGCAGTGTCTGCAGGTATCTTTTGGAACCCATTAATTCCTTTTGCTCCCAGATTTTTCACTAGGGCATCCAATTTCATATACAGGTTAGAAAAAACTTCAAACCCTTTAGCATGCCCAAAACTGAAGGATCTCACTAGCTGGCACCCACCACTCTGGAGTCACTTCAGAGATGACCATACTTAGGAGGAGAGGTTGCCCATTACCTTCACCAGAAAGACCAGAAAGACATTTTATTGAACTCTCTAGTGAGATCCTTTGTCACGTTTGCCATAAATTGTCCATCTCCCAAGTTCATCTAAGGTTTCCTGGCAGTTTTTGTCTTCCCAATGAAGCCAAGAGAGAAGTCAAAGGCACCAACAGGAGTG
Organism: Actenoides lindsayi; assembly: GCA_025331215.1. NCBI lineage: Eukaryota > Metazoa > Chordata > Aves > Coraciiformes > Alcedinidae > Actenoides > Actenoides lindsayi. The sequence continues at coordinate 84,741 of WTSP01016840.1, forward strand.
AAAGGAGATAAACGAGCAGAGCAGCTACTGCTCTCCTGAATCTTCTCAAACCCATTTTGTTTCAATGGTAAAAGCACTTCTAACACATGCTGAACATAGCACCATATCTGTAACGTTCTCCCTTTGTGCTAGAGAGAAGCAGATGTTCAAATGCCTTCAGCAGTCTATTGTCTGGAAATGGTATGAGCCCATTTTTCTTTACAGCCCTATCAGGGTTGCTTAATAACATGGTGTGTTTAAACAGTATTATTTTCTGTCGTTCCCCCCTCACTGATATTTGGTTGCATCGTCCCCACGTGACTGCTTCTCTCACACTCTTTTATTGCAATTGATTACCCATTAAATCTGTAGTCACTGAATATCTCTCCATCTTCACAGAGCAGCTTCTGAGCTGTAATTTCTCAAAGCCCCCAGATCCTACCCAAACATCAGTTTTATCTTCAGTCGTAGAACCCCTTGATCAGCTAGCATGTAACTGATGGGAACAGCACAATACAGCACCTACCTACACCCTCCACAGAGTTATCTGGGAAGGACAAGGATTTGTTCCTCATTGTGGCTCCTGCCTGCATTCTAGAACAGAAGCTTGCAGAGGGCTTATTTATCCTTGTAAAGCCAGTAATAAAAGCTTGTTGGCATTGAATTCATAGTGACAGCTATTACTGGATATCCAGAAATGCATTTTCCTTCTAAAGCTCTTACATGTTCTAAGCTTGGAAGTTTTAAAGAAAGGTTGTTTTGGTTAAAGGTACCATTTTTTATCAGACTTTTTGTACCAACAAAAGCTGCCAGCATAATACTGTATGGGAAAAAGAAAATCAGCCTTATCAGTGTCTGAAACACTTGTGTCACACACACAGACATACGTGCCATGGATCAGCAGAACTGAACTCCACAGAGTGGCCTTCACCTACACAGTACAAAAGGGTACATCACAAAGCATATGGGAAGGCCACCATCCAGGGTCAGGATACCTATATACTCTACTAGCACTCCTACAGTGGATGAAGCTACAAACGCACATCCAGATTTGGGGCAAATACAGCCAACTCAGACAAGGTTAGATACAGATACATTTTCAGACACAGTCTGCCTGTACAACAGGAACACCAGGCACAGTTTGCAGGATCACATCTCTGCCACCCCGACTCACACAGCTACACCAACAGAAACCCACCATTTTCAAAAGTGTTATCTGCAGTCTAGACAAATCCACAGGGCGTCTGGCAGCCTAGAAGTGGATGGCTAACAGTGACTTTTTCTGAAGAGAGGTTGTAAATACTGAATTATAGCAAGCCTGTATACCTTATGTTGTGAGATCCTATAGATAATTTATTCTCTTCCTAAGCGCTGCCACGCATTTTTATTTTCTCGTGCATCAGACCGATGCCGACAGTAAATCTCTGTAATATCCACTCCTTCCTCCATAATAGAAAAACTCATTAATATGCCTCAGCTGCTTTAGGACACTTTCACATGGATTTATGAATATTCAATTTCCATCTAGTGCTCAGCTTCTTTGTGTCCAGCCACTACTGGCTTCAAAAGAGGCTGCCAAAGACCTCGTAATACTTTCATTAGCTTTGAGCCCTCATATTACGAAATAAGCAATATGTTTAATAACATCAATAAATCACAGCTCTGGGAACAGCCTCAATCTTCAAGAGGCAGCGGCAACTGGAGGCACTCAGCACCTTGCCCAGTCAACTTGGAAATACAAACTTTGTCTTGCAGCAAGCAAGGCCTTTCACGCCAGAGGAACTTGCTCAGAGCAGCACTTGTTGCCTCAGCACAAGACACTTGTTGTCACCATGCTGGAAGATTTCTCCCAAAGTGGAACATACCTCCCAGGAAAAAACTTGCAGGTGTGTGAGATTTTTAAGCTCAGACGAAAACTGGCGTGGTAGCAGGAGAACAGATCGCCAAGGACAACGGCAAGAGAAGATATCCTCAGCTGGTAGGTCCAGCCACGCACCCCAGACGAAGGAAAGCCTTCAGGGATACCTCAACATTACAAGGCAATCAACACATTATTTCCCTTCTCAAAGTTGGGGAAACCAAGACAGGGTGAAGCGCATGAGCCCCGCTGCAGTACAACAGGATCTGGGCAGCTGAGCATGCTCCTGACAGCTCCACTACTCCTAGTGCTCCCAGCCATCAGGGCAAGGAGCAGAGCAGCGCAGGTCTTAGGACTTAGCATTGTGCAAGACCAGTATGTACCTAGCTAGCAGCAGCTGCCCCAATGGGTTGGACAATTTCCAGGGGCCCTCTCCTCAACTCTGCAGAAGTCCTACCACCACATTCCAAGTCACCCAGAGAAATCCTAACAGCAACAGGAAAAGGAGAGAAGTCAGACATGAGTCCCCAGGCAAACACTAAGGTAGGTATATAGAGGAAATGGCACCACTTAGGAGAGGATTCAAAGCCACGGGTACATCTCCAGCTGTGAGCAGTACATTGGTTCCCTGCTAGAAAAAAGGACTGTCCTTGTAAGCCAGGCTTTCATTCAGCCCAGGACACTGAGCATTCAAGTAGTGAGTGCTGAGCACAATTTGTTTTCATCCTCCACTTTCTTGGGAAAAAAAAAGTAATAGGACAAAATTAAAAATGAGGGATCAGCCTGAAAATTGATTTAAGCTTCTGTAAACCCATCTATCATTCAAGGCACAAGAGTTCTTCTAAACTACTTCCACCGGTGCAATGAACATTAAATAGAGAAAGGAAGTAAGAAATATTGCTGTCAGCAAGATGAAAACCTGACGTGCAAAGCTGGGATGGAAACTGGTATTTAAGGTGACGGACCATCACATTAATGACAGACAGAGGGGGAGAGCTAGAGACAGGCCAGTCTACAGGAGGAATTATATTCTGCTTATCTAAATTTCACCTTAAAATAAAATCATAATATTGTTAACACCACTTCCTGCCCTAACCTGACAATTTAGTCCTGTTGAAGAGTTGTCCTAAGCATGATGCAGTTCTTACATGCAAAGGATCCCAGCTCTCTATTGCCAGGCTCCCTGTAGCACAGCTTCATACTTACATCGCACAACTCATCTATAGTCAGCATGAGTCCATCATGTGGAAAGAACAGCAAGATGAGTGGCAACGGGAGAAGCACAGCCACCACTTCAATGGTCTGTTGTGATCCTCCCGGAAAAAAGGACTGCACCTGAGACAACAAAGTTCCTACAGTGTTTTCTGTAGCTGATCTCTTCCTACCATCAGCAAAGGGCAGTACAGTGCAACCAGAATATCAGGACTTACATATTTTCCATAAAAACAGCCCAGCCCTGCCAACCCAATACCAACAAGCAAGAAGTGAAGGTTTTCCCAGTCCTGTGCATTCAGCTTTGGCCTGAAACTATACAGCTCCCACGCAGCTGCAGAGCAAGAGCAGCCCGTCCACTCACCGGGTCCACGGCAGCAAGCTCAAGACACTCCTTGCAAAGGAAGCAACATACACAGTTTTGGCCCTGCCAGAGGAGCCATGGCATGGAGGAGACAGCCCTCCCATGCTATGGTGCTACAGTACTCAAGGGCCCAAAGTGATCAGCAGGCATGATGTGGGACAAGGGCACTGACCACTTCCAGAGACACTTACCCACTTAGAGGTCTGGTTTTTCTAATCTCGAAGAACTGTGTTCCCGTGTGATTGTATCTGAATTTTGTCTGTTAAAGAAAAGCAACCTGAATAGTCAAACAATAAAATAACAATGCTCAAAAGCTGAACTTCAGTTCCAATTCCCTGTTGAAACATAAAACAAGCAGTAAAAGTCACTGACTCTCAGCAGAGATGAAACCCTGTCATGTGAAATAAAGCAATTTTTTCACTTTTTTTATATATACCATTAATTAGCATTAGGTGAAGTCAAGCAAAAAGGTCGTTTGTCTAAAATAACATTTAAATTTGGCATTTGAGGGTTATGAATTCTCTCTTCCTCTAGGTCCCACTCACTACTAAGTTACAAGTTTGGAAAAAAAATAAAAGTCTTCCATCCAGGCAAGAAAGAAAGTTTTTATAGTCTACCCAAACCAATCAACATCATTCATGGTTTGAAAGAACTTATTTCCCTTGTAAGTTCTTAACTCAGTCAGCCACATAGCTCACATGACCTGTAAACCAAAAATATGACAGATGCATTTACACCCAGGAAATATAAATAATTCTCTAAAAAATACAATGTACTTGAAATGGAAATAACCAGCAAAGTGCAACTCAAGAACATTAGTTAAAAATATCAGCATAGGAAGAAAGTTCATCACAAAGGATGCCAGCAGTCACCCATCAACCAAACCTCAGCACCACTTGCCTAGGAGCACAAGCTACCATGCAACAGCAGCAGCAGCACCAATAGCAGCCTCTTCCCTGCTCCTTGAGCATAGCTGCTCAAGCAGTAATGCATTAGATCAGATCAGGAAACCAATCTGTCCAGCAAAAACAAACAAACAACAAACCACCAAAACCCAACAACGATAAAAAGAATATATTAAAAAAATAAATAACCACCACCCCCCTACTTTTGCTAGGTTCTTTTTCCAGTTGAATTTGTTCCCCAGCCTAGTTCCCAACATAGCCACAAGAACACTGATGCCAGCAAAACTGTAGTGGTGATACCAGGTCAGAAACAGGTGACACCATGGAGGCAAAGGGTACCTTGTGAGGCATAAATAGCACAGCTCCCGGCTGTCCAACCATGGTCTAAATAAAAACTCCAGCTCACACCAGGATGCTCTGAACTGACTTTAGAGTTCAGAGTTCTCCAGAAAGGCTCTGCTTCCCTCCTGCCTTCAAAACCTAATTCATAAGGCCCTTTCATAGTGCTCTGAACAAAGCATACAAGCCTCTTCAAGCCCTCAAAGGAAGCCCGGACCCTCTACCCCAGCCCAGTTTGAAGCCTTTCTGAATACAGATCCAAAGCCCATGCCTAAGGCCTGTTTCTGCTATGCAGCAGAGCACAGGACTTCAAGAACACTGTGGGGCAGGGGTGGGAAATAGAACTTTTGGAGTTCTGTGTAAGATGGTCTCCTCTCTAGCACAACCTCACTGAGCAGCGAGCTTCTTGTCCTGTTCAAGTGGTCGACACACTGAAAAGAAATGCACCCTCCCCCTGCAGAGCTGGCTGGCCCCAGCCTCCCTCCCCACAGCAGCTGCTGTGGCTCCAACCCCTGCTGCCGCCTTGATCCCAGCCACAACTCCCCAGCAGCCTAACTGCGCCTGCTATTTCTGGATGCTCTTCCAGCTGCCACCCATATCCTTTCTTAATCCTTACCAGGACTTTACATGCATTCCTCATCCCCACCACTTCCCACACACAAACAAAAAAGGGAGAGTTTAGAAAAAAAATAAACAGAAAGAGGAGCAGCATCTGAGCCAGCAACTATCTCCTCCCAACATTATCTGTCAGCAATGGAAACAATGAGGTATTAGGGATGGGGCAGTGATAGGGAGGTTAGATAGATGTGTGCATCCCTGATTAAACCCCCAAGAAAGGCAGGACATCTGAAAGGGGGGATTCTTTTGGTCAGTTCCAGTGTCACAGGCAAGCCTGCCCTTCCACTTCAAGGTCAGGACAGCTGCTAGCACCCCCCACCCCAACAACAAGCACACCCTGCAGCTGAGCATGTAGGCAGGCCTCAGGGAGCCCACAGGGGCTGCCAGAGCAGAGGGAGAAAGAATTTGCCACAGCATCAGCTCTCCCTCCTTTGCTTCACAATGAGATGCCGTATTATTTATCCAGGCATCACGATCCAATCATAATATCCTCATAAACCAACTTGAAAATAAATATTTCTACTCCCATCAACGTCACTTAGTTGAATTCTTCAGTATCATTTAAAGTTAATTACATCTCCAGAGGATTGCTGTGACAAGCTCAGTGCTGCAGGTGCCATCACAAATCCTTAAAGGCATCCCTTCACCTCTGAACCACCTCAAGCCCTCCCAACTAGCTAGTGCTTCAGAAAAGCACTGCTAATTCATGCCAGGCACAAGCCAGCCTTCTCTCCGGTGCCCATATGCTGGAGAAGGATACTGCAGCATCTTCATGTAGTTCTGTATTGCCTGGAGCCATTCTGGGATCGACATGGAGAGCTTGTAGTTTGGCACTGGCGGCACCGAGGGCTGGACACAAGAAAAAGATAAAGAGGTTAGACAGTTACCGCTCCCTGCAGAGCGGATAAGTGATTTACTTGGGCAGTGGCATGCGCTTAGTGCAATGCAACGTGGCAGCACAGATGGCTTAAACCCCACGTGAACTCAAGCATCAGGCAAAGTCATCCCGCTGCCAACGGGGGCTGCCCGTGCACCAGAGCCAGCCCCACACCTGCTGGCATAGAGAGGCCAGGGCAGTCCCCTACTGCAGCAGGCTGCTCGTCACTGCTGCCGTCACCCCTCAAACACCAGCCTACATGGGCAGGCAGTCCAGCATAGAAGGCCAACGCTTCCCATTTTTCCTTTCTAGCACAGGGCAGTTTGGAGAAGCAGAGTCCCAGCACTGGCTCTGCTGTCCTCCCTCCCCAAGAAGACATTTCAAGTCTAATTCTTGGTTTCTCCTACCACAAGAGAAAGATAGAAGGAGACAAGTATCCCAGGCTGCATAACTTTCCATCTGCTGTGTATCAGTGGCACACTTACTGAACAGGGTGCACATGGTACCTAGAAAACCACCTGGGACTCTGATATTTAATGATATTAAGACACTTAAAGATATAGACTAGCAATGTAATGAGATTTTTCCAAAATCTCATAAGACATCTGCTTGTGCCTAAGCACTTTAAGAACCCCGGCCCTCAATCCATATTTAATCCTGACAGCTATGTGGCTCTTGAGCCTGTAACCATGCAGGAAAGGGCCACAGCCTTGTCCTAAGTTCCCTTATTTCAGGGGTGAGGCTGTAAAATAAAGTGGGCAGCATGGCTAAAAAGAAGTTAGTACAATTCTCACAAACATAGCAGAGGAAATGGTTTATTTAAATATTAATACAGGTCGAAATTCAGGAACCAGTAACTTGGGCAGCTGTGACACAAGGTGCAAAGGAAAGTGTGTGGCATCTGTGGGCCCACGATGCTGTTACGATAGTTTGAAGATCATAAAGTAAGATATCACTGTTCTAAATACACTTCAAATCAGTGACTATAGATTAAAAAAAAAAAAAAAAGCAAAAAGCAAGTTCAGGCAGTATGGGGCCATCTCTGCCACAGACTTTCCTTTCTGGTTCACACCCCCACTAAGATGGAGGGATCATGTGTTTGCTTTCAGAGAGAGTGCATCGATAATCTCCAAACAACCAAAACTCGTCATTTACTACATGTAGCTAGTTACTACAGTAAAATAGTAAATACACCTTGGAGAAGTGAAAAAATCCCAAAATAGAGACTCCTACATTGCTGGCACACAGGAAGATATTTTCAGAAACAAGCAGACAGATGGCCGGGCCTCCAGCTCTCTGCATCCATCCCCAGCACAGCACAGGAGACAACCAGCACGCCCGCGCACAGGTTCTTCTCTCCTCGCAAGTGGGAGTTTATGAGCCAGACTTATTAACACTTCTTAATCACAATTTTCATGCCCAAACTCTTCATTAGAAGCCATTTTTTTTTTTTGGTTTCACAAGCTCCTTCTGCCCTCAACCCCTTTGGTCTGGATGAATTACCCCCCCATCCCTCCTGGCACTCAGGCAGGCCTGGACTCAGTGCACCAGATGGGACTTGAGGTTCAGAAGCCACCATCACTTGAAAGAGGGAATTAAGGCAGGCCCTGTCAAATCCTTCCAGGGGTAGTCATTTCTGCTCCGATATAAACACTCCTTTACTTCAAAGATAAAGAAACTCTAGGTGCACACATTGCACTTACACAACACAACGTGTCAAGAGGCCTGGCTGTTGCAGAGCGGCTGCAGGACAGCACCATTTCTCAGCCCTCCATAAAATGGACACCCCTGTACTAGCCCAGCTGTGGAACAGGACAGCACCCCAAAGGGACTGCACCAGTGGGGAGGCACGTAGCCCCTACCATCACCCATAAGGGCCACCCTTGACATAGGGGTCAAGTTTGGACCTCCAAGCAAGGTACTTCCCAGTCTCCAAGGTGGAGTCCCTTTGTCCTCCAAGGAGGATGATCATGTCAGCCACCCAGGCACACTCAGCTAAAGAGAACCAGGGTTTGGCCAGCAGCTGATGTGTATTCCATCACCTGTCTGTAAAGTTAATTTGGCAGGCCCACTAAGCCAGGAGGCCCAAGCCCTTCCAGATGTCAGGCCACGAGGGAGAAGCGGATATCAGTCTTCCCTGGTGCAGGGAAGCACACTGGTCTATTCCAAGCACCGGCTGGGCAGTACATGGCACCATGCTGTCACTCAGGCCAGGCCAAGCCACAGCCCTTTCAAGACTGCCCCTCCCACTCCCTCCAAACAAACCCCATTTTTCTGCCCAAAAATTCTTGCCCTGGCTGCAGGAACACCAATCCTGGGCACGCAGCCAGCACAGAGCAGAAGCCAGGGCTGCACAATACCACAAGCGAAGGAAGTGTAACGTTGTTATGGTGGAGGCTGCAGTCCTCCAGCTACCAGCGCACATCCCAGTGCAGCAGCGAGGGGCCAGAGCAGGTTTGTAGCGGGAGGCCAGAGCTGCCAAGAGGAAATGCAGACACAGCACTACAGACCATGAATTCATAAAGTGAGGGAAATTCAGGGACCAGGCAGATGAAAGGCTTTGACCCTGTATCAGTATTTCCAATCAGAAGCAACTCCAGAGATACCAGAGCCACTGCAGTGCAAGACCTTGTGGCAGAGCTGGACACGATCGTCCTGTGGCTGGAAACACTGTAGTCTCAGTCCACCGCAGACATCCTGTGTGAAACTCATCTTCCCTGACTCCACTGTGGCTCATTTAATGACCGGAAACCACTTTCTGCTAGCTCACCCTGCAAGTATGCTGTTACTTAATACAGAGAAGCTGGCAGGCGAGAGCCCTCAAAGCTGGGGAGAGGTTTAATTCACTAAGATCTACAAGTATCTCCAAGATCACAGGCCACGCAAGAATTGAACAGCCCTTTCAGACTGGGAGCCCGCACCCTTCTCAGAGCTCAAGCTGAGAGTCAAAAGAGCAGAGTGTAATCAAGGGACCCCTAAGGTTCTGAAGTTGCCTCCCTTGCAGGAAAGCCAGCTTATCATGAGGACTCTTCCTCCTGGGAGAGGTGCAGACGTGCACCTATGCAGTTTGCATTTGTTCCAGTAAGGACAACCTCACCACTATAGTAAGAAGCTACTTACCACCCTGCATGTATGATCTCTGAGACTAATACCAAGATGATTAGAGCAATCAAGTGGAGTTTCTTGGGGAGGGGATGAAAATTCCCTCCAATCACTAGGGATTAAGAACAGATCAGATGCAAAAATACAGCAGTTGTACACACCAACTGCTCAGCCTCCACCAACTACCAATGCAAGCAGATAACAAAACATCTTCTCACAGGCACAAGTTTCTCTTGTCTCTCCCAATCAGCACTACCTGGTCTTTTGCAGGGTGCCACATACCAAGCAATACAAGCCAATTAAAAGAGCTGTACCATCATTTAAGGAACAACTCTCCCCTCACATTCTTACTCTCACCCAGAAATTACCCTCACAAATTTATCAACCACTACCACTTCATAGCAAACAAACCTGCTTTTAATCTTCATTTGATCATCTGAGCTGTGTTGGCCTTAATAAGGACCAGGTGATCCTCAAAATACCCTCTGACCCCAGAGGTCCCAGGCTTATCCAGCAAGAGCTAGTTAGTCAGAGGGGACACCAAGCCCTTCTGCCCTTGAAGAAGTTAATCACTGCAACAGACAAAGTTTCTGCCAGTGCTAGAGGAACACAGCAAACTCCTATGGCACGTTCCACTAATAAGCAGCTAGTAACCAACATCAAATGATTTAGACAAGCAGATTTTAAAACATTTTTCCCCCTACCAAGCTTCAGCACATGCCACACGGAGTCCACCTCATGCTTCGGCACTGAAGAACAGGACAAGGGCGATGCTCTCTGCAGCACCCAGGCAGGCAGTATGTCAGCACATTGAAGCTACTAGCATATCTCTCACCAGATGCTTTGTCAGTCACTACAGGTATCATCCATAAGTTAGATGCTTTGGAGCTGAGAAGTTAAGGGAAAGAAATCAAGGTCCGCATGTGCTTTGCTGTCTCTTAACACCAGACAGATCTGCAGAACATTTAGACTAGCATAAACAGGTCGTGCTGCTGAAATGAGAGCTCTGCCCTCTCCTTGCCCCTTCATTTCTACCTCAAGCACTTTTGCAAGTATGAGACGAACCATACCAAGGAAGCGCAAACAACCAGATCACACTTCAGCTGGATCCGCTTCCCCCATCCAAACAAAGACTGGTGCCAACACTAGGGAAACAGAAAAAGAGAGATTGCCCCTTTTGCACTTATGCTGAACTAAACATTGCAGAATAGAGATGAAAGGCCTTTTCAGACAGCATCTTGACAAGCGCCTTTGCAAGACAGCCCTACTCAATGTACTTTCAACTTCTCCATGCACATAATTTTTCCTTTCTATCCCACATAAAGAACAAGCACATACATCACTGATGACCTGGACCATGACATTGCCAGCCCAACCATCTCACCCCAGCCTGCAGAGGGGTCCAAATCAACACTGGCTACAGCAGTCAGCTGAGGTTAATGCTTCTTGGTGGGAGGAGCAAATCAAGCTCAAAGTCTGCCAAAGCTGACAGCATTAAAGACATTGTGATCAGTAGGGCAGTGCAGTGGTGAGAAGCCTTGGAACATCAGCAGACAACAACAATTTATTTGCTGGCTGGAGGAAAAAGACTTGGGTCAGGCAGAGAGCTGTCTGGAGCTTGGACTGAGAAACGTACAATACAATAGCGTCTGGAATCTTTCCATACACTGGAAATGAAATGTCTCAGTTTTAAACCCGTCATTACACTTCAGGAGCGAGGCTGTGTTTTAGAAAAAGCCTGTATTCCAAAGAGCTGAGCAAAACATGCTTTATGTTTCACAAAGCACTTCATTCAGTCTCTGAAGATTTAATTATTGCTTTCCGCTTTTCCCTCCCCAAGATACAACAATGATTTTCTTTCGACTTGTTTCCCAAGACACTCCTAAGCATCCCGCGGCACACGCTCCCCGTACCCGTTTGTGTATTTTCAAATTGCAGACGCTCCGGTTTTCCCCTCGCAGGGGCCGAGAACATCCTCAGGGCTGAGGTGTGTCACTCTCCTGCCCAGCCCCAGAGTCCCTCCATCCCCTCGACTCCCACAAAACTCAGCAGCCGCGGAACGCCTGGGTTTGGGCTTTGTGGCAACCCCTCTTTTTTTTAAGAGGAGGGGACGGGGACCTCGCCTTACCCGAGCCAGGCGGGAGGCGCTCCGGATGGCCGCCGCCACGGCGCCGCCGTCGGGGTGCACCCGTTCCACGTGCCCCCACATCCGCTCCCAGGTCTGCCCGTCCATGGGGAAGCCGCTCTTGTTGACCAGAAAGAGCGAGCCGCCGTCCCGCTGCTCCTCCTCCTCCGAGCCGCCGCCGCTCCCGCCGCCGCCGCCCGCCGCCCGCGGC
>WTSP01016841.1:13070-56679 GCA_025331215.1 Actenoides lindsayi
CTGGAACAGGTTGCCCAGAGAGGTGGTGGAAGCCCCATCCTTGGAAGTTTTTAAGACCAGGCTGGATGGGGCTCTGATCAACCTGCTGTAGTGGGAGGTGTCCCTGTCCATGGCATGGGGGTTGGAACTAGATGATCTTCAAGGTTCCTTCCAACCCTGACAATTTCATGATTCTATGACTTGTGTTTTCTACAATGATGTTTGGATAGTCATGTTTATAGACATCTGAATTGTTATTTCTGGTAGGATTATGTTTTAGTAGAACTGTTATTTTTGAAGCTGTATACATGCCTGTTTCCACACAAAGTTTCATGTTTGTCATTTTCTGTTCAAAACTTACACATTGGTATATATTAATGCTTTGTATCAGGTGGGTGCAGTTATCAGGGCACAGTGAGGGTCAACTTCTTAACTGCACCTGCAGTTCAATGCTGCAAGTTTTTTTTCCAAAGAGAAAATAGTAATTTTATTGTCTTGCAAGCTTCTGCAAGTATCTTTTAGAAATCGAAGGAAAAAAAAAAAATCATCTTGCATGAAGAGGTGGGCTCTGTGCCCAAAATAATTTGAGATATAAGGGTACACTTCAAAGAATGACTGTTGTGTAAATTGCATCTTAATTCCTGGAATTAGCATACATTTAAACTGCAGAATTGAAAACTGCATTAATTTCATATTGCTTTTAATCACTTTTATACCTTAATGTACCTGTAGTTTTTTTAAAAATCACTCCGATTTCACATTTTATTTATTAAAAGATGCTGCTCATTTATTTATAAGCTTGCTTGAAGAACGGATCCATAATTTGATCAGAAAAGAAACTGCAGTAACGGAAAGATGATCAAAACTGAAAAACAGAACTGCAAGTCTATTGATTTAGTGTCACATTTCCCAGCCCATCTTATTCTTTTTATAATTCCACAGTCCCAAAATTTATCTTGTTAGACGTGGGCCTTTCAACTATCTGTATCTGCTGCTTTCAGCCACCCAGGCTGCAGCTACTGAAAGTGCATAACAGGGGTAGATACTGAATGTGCAGAGCAGTAAAACTATTACTGCATATGCATTCTTTCACCTTTTCATATAATGAGTAAACATGAGACTGCAAAAAGAAAGCAAGTGACATTGGCTTACTCTAGTCAGTTCTTGGGGTAACTTTGAATGGACACAGGGTCCTTTAAAATTCAGGGAAAAGATAAGGATAGCAGAACATGAGAGCAGATTAGTGTCAACTGGAGCAGTTAGAGTCAATAAAAATTTTACAAGACTATCAAGGGAAAGTGAAGGACTTGAGGGATAGTAAACTTATTAATAAATGAGAAGATAGATTAAATTAATGATTAATGACTCTAAGTAGCCAAGTGCCTCAGTGATTTTAAAAAAAAAATCAATCTTGGGGAAAAAAAAAAAAGAAAAGAAAGAGGAAAGTCATGAGGAAACAGAAGCAGGTTGACCCACTGTGATCTACCCCAGGTCTCAGGTGAGACAGTTGTGTGATCCTGGGTAAAAAGCAGGTACTGAATCAAGAGGCCAGGATCTGCAGTCTAGCCTTAGCTTACTTTTTGTCCTCAAATCATGCTCACACAGTGTATCTGCCAGTGCACACTATTTCAGCCACGCTGATTTGCACACTGTGCAGCAAGGAGTGACAGCTGATGGATGAGGAGTTCAATGCCTGGGTTTGGCTGATCAGAAGAACTCCTTACACTGCTTTTCTCTCTTGCAGCATGCATTATGGTCTGGCCCCTTAGCAAAAGCAAATAAGCAGAGTAAATGACAGTGGGACTTAAACCAAGTCAGACAAAAAGAAATTTAAAATTGTATAAATATGAATTGATTGTGTGAATTTAAACACAGTTTATTACAACTGTAATTTATTCTGAAAAATAAAAAAACTGTGAAGGCACTGGAGGATTAAGAGAGAAAGCTAAGGTGGCATTGATATTCGAAAAGGAGAAGGAAGCAGGAGGGAAATGATCCTCATAAATCCTGTTCTGTCAGTCTAAATTAAATCCTTAAGAGTGAGAAGAATACCCTTAGAAACAAATAGTAAATTAAAGAGCAGTAGGCAGCTAGTTTAGAAAAAGACCCATGTGCACTAAGTGGAATGATAATTTAAGTAATGAATCACATTCCCAGAATGTTATTACTGGCAGTGTTTAAAACAGAAAAGAATGAAGGGTCATAGTTGTAACATGTGTGGAATCGTTGTCCCTTTTGGATCGTGATTTGTAGTATTGGTAGTTGTCTTCAGGGTCCTAAGTAGTCTATAACACACTGACCAGAAGGTATGTCTCACCCTGTATTCACTCAAAGCAGTTCTTTTTAACACAAGTTAGTTTTGCGGTCCTGTAGGTATACATACTTCTATCTCCACGTAGGTTAGCACTGTATATTTGCATTATTTTTCTTTTTCCCTCTGCATTTATATGTATGTGTATTTATGTTTGGGTTTTTTCCCCTCAAAATACTTCTCAGGCTGTGCAGTTGGAATGGGACAATCAGACTAATAATGTTAATAAGAGGTAATAAATAGCCTGTTCATCTGATAAGGAGGAACACAGGATCGTAAGACAAATGGGTTTGTTAAAAATCAAGTTTTTATTTTACATATTTAATAATTTTTAGATTTAGTGTGTGCTAGAATATAAACAACACAATTGGACTGAGAGGTTATTTTGGAAAGGAAAAAAAAAAAAAAAGAAAAAAAGAAGGGGAGGGGGGGGGAGCAAACCCAAAAGAAAATCTCAAGCACAGGGAGTAAGAGCAATTTCACTGGAATTGGCAGAGAAACTGTGCCTCTCCTTCAACAGCAGTATGATATATCTTCTCTACAGTTAAGTCATACAGTTTGGTGTTACAGATAACAGAAACCTACATTTCTTTCTGTAATATTTTCATTAACTTGGAAAAGTATTTTTTGAAATGGACACTGCTTTTCTAGCAGATGATTCTGAAGGACATCTCTTTGAAGATATAACTAATATTGAGGAATATTTCTAGGAATGGTAAATATCCAGGAAATTCAAGTATATGTTTGAATTTTCAAAAATATTTGCAGTGCCAAGTTCTAGAAGAATACACTGCTAGTTTTCTAGTTAAGGCAGCCAAACATATGACACACTGAGAAAACCACAAGCTACAGGAACTAACTAGTCACTCAAGGGTCAGTCCTGTGTGGCTAATTGGGGGTTTCTTTCTGTTTCAGCTACAAATAGGAAAGGCAAAAGTAGAAACAATATCTATTGTCAAGTCTGTAGCTGTTTCCTCTGACAGATTCTGGCTATTCCCTTCTTCACTTTCTGTGGGAAGGGCTCTGATAACCAACAACTGAGCACAAGCTGATGAAACTAACACAGTATTACAGTCTTTACCTCACTTCAAAGTACAGCATAATATGCTTGCTACATACAGTATTATACGTATGTATCAAATGACCGAAAAGCCTTCAGGGACTTGGTTCCTGTTACCTTTCTTGCTTAGTATCAGTTTGCCGCATCTGCAGTCCCCTCTGAATTTTACTAATGGATTTAGTGTCATTGCTGAGATAATATGCCTTCATAGTAATTTAAAAATGAAAATACACAGCAAGCATCAGAAACAATCAGGCTTTGCATTTAATGTACTTAAAATACCTCTTTTTTTTTTTCCTTTAAAATACTCCTATTAGATAATTAGCTGTTAAAAAAAGCACAGTGAAGTAATATAAGATGGAATCAGTTGGTTTCCATTCTGCTTTTAAATATTCTCCTGGAGTAAGTGTCTGTCCATGGCTTGGACAGACATACACTTCACTGGCTAGATATCCAGGCCCAAAGAGATATGGTGAGTGGAGTGAAATCCAGCTGGCAGCCAGTAACAAGTGGTGTTCCCCAGCAGTCAGTACTGGGGCCTGCTCTCTTTAGTATCCTTATCAGTTATCTGGATGAGGGGATCAAGGGCACCCTCAGTAAGTTTGTAGATGGCACAAAGTTGGGCAGGAGTATTGATCTGCTTGAGGATAGGAAGTCTGTGCAGAGGGACCTGGACAAACTGGATTGATGGACTGAGGCCAGTGGTATGAAGTTCAACAAGGCCAAGTGCCAGGTCCTGCTCTTGGGTCCCAAAAACCCCATGCAATGCTACAGGCTGGGGGAAGAGTGGCTGGAAAGCTGCCTGGTGGAAAAGGATCTGGAGGTGTTGATTGGCAGCCAGCTGAATGTGAGCCAGCAGTGAGCCCAAGTGGCTAAGAAGGTCAACAGCATCCTGGCTTGCATCAGAAATTGTGTGGCCAACAGGGTGAGGGAAGTGATTGTCCCTCTGAACTCATCGCTCATGAGGCTGTATCTTGAATAGTGTTTTCAGTTTTGGGCCTCTCACTCCAAGGACATTGGGGTGCTGAAGCATGTTCAAAGGAGGGCAGTGAAGCTGGTGAAACGTCTAGAGAACAAATCTTGTGAGGAGCAGCTGAGGGACCTGGGGTCTTTTAGTCTGAAGAAAAGGAAGCTGAGGGGAGACCTTATCGCTCTCTACAGATACCTGAAAGGACATTGTAGTGAAGTGAGGGTCAGTCTCTTCTCCCAGGTAAAAAGTGATAGAACAAGAGATACCAGGGATGAGGAATAGGTTACACAGATATTCTACAAACAGCATTCTGGCCACTGAAGGGTACTGTTATGGCCATAAACACTAATGGATTAAGATTTTTTCCAGGGCTATGGGAATAAGTTGTTGTACCAAGTGTCTTCCACAAAAAAAAAAAAAAAAAAAGTAGTATGTAACTTAGATCAACTATTGTATTACAGTTCTCAAAAATAACAAGCAGAACTCCCTAATAGTATGAGACTGACTGAAAACACCTGTGACAAAACTGAGAGCAGCAATTTTTTGAGCTTCTGCTATTTCGTTGCATCACAACCATCAAACTATCAGGCTTTATATACAAGCTGAGATACTTAAGTATTAATATAACTGCTGTAGCTTCTGGGATTGAAACTGCAGAAAAAAACAGCAAATACATGTAAACTTATCACAAACCCTGAGAAAACTGCAAGACATAGCAGGACTTAATTTACTTGCTAGGATCTTAATTCTCATGCAAATGCATTCCCTAAAGGGAGCAGAAGTAGTCAGGATTCAACCTGAGTTGTTTAGGCCCCTAGCCAACCCCTTAATTTTAGGCACAGTCTCGTCATTGTACTTGTCATCAGTGAGGGGACCTGTCACTAAATTAGGTATAAAGGTTATTTCCCATTGAATAGAAGAAGGTAATTCTGGTTCAGTGATATTGCACTAATTCAGTCAGGAATAGTTTGTTTGACTTTAGACATGATTTTAAATTAACATAACTGGGACCAGACTCTGGTTCCTTTATCTTTCATTAGTATTTCTTTAATTTCTGCTGCCAGTGTTCTCCTCTAGTTTTTGTACAAATGGCATCTACATTTTTCGGGACATGAGAGATAACAAATTCCCTCCTTTTTGCGTTTTCAAGTGCCATAGCTTCTAATTAAATATATGTTGTCATCAAATGTGCCATCAGTTTACAAAGGGGAGCAATCTGATCCCTCAAAATCAACTCTGATTTAGAAAAGGATGCTGTGTTTCCCTCAAAATATTTCTGAAGTTATTTTATGTAACAATTTTACATAAATATAATATTTGGTATACATAAGTATGTAGTGTATAGATATATTTATTATTTGTAAAGATAGTATTTAGAATGTATACTGTGTTTAAAATGGAAATGGATAGTATCAATAGATAGTATTTTGAAATTTTATTACTATTCCTCTGAAATTAAAACATCATTCTATGTATCAAATCTAGGTTTCTACATATCATAACATGTATATCATGCATATCATGTATGTATAGACCAGAAAGGTATATAGCATGCGCATTCTATGATGGGCATATTATTAGCAACACCTAACAGGGCAAATAGATAAAGAAATAGAATTGTAATAGGATGTGCTAAGTGCTTCATAATATCACCGTCTTCATAAAACCAGTGTTTTCAGTGTAACTGAGAACATTTTCCAAGTAATTAATTTTTTACATCAAAGTTTTGCCTTAAGTATCTTAAATGCATTTTCCTTTATCAAATGAGTTCACATTGCTAAAAATTTATTAGCTTCATTTAGGAGAACACATAAAGTCTATGAGGACATCAGTGAGGACTGAAAAAGAAGCATAGAACTGTTTTATACATTTATATGCTGCATAATATTTAGGCAGAGTATATATTTAATGTTGCTTAGCATGATGACACTGATTGGGATGAACAAGTGCTGTTGTAATAAAATAAGATTTACTTCAGTAGTACAAAACTACCATGGAGAAATTTTGAATGAGAAAGATAAACTGTTTCATCTTGAATGATAATATTGAAGAATAAATAGATGTAACAGAGGTAACAATCCAATTTTCTTTCAAATTGTGCTTCAGTAATCTTATTATTAAATCATAGTTGTCAGGGTTTAAAGTTCATATCATTTTAACAACCTTTAACAACAAATTTTAAAAAATTTGCCAAAGAAACTAATAAAAAGTTTCAGATTCATTTCTGTGTGAAAGCAAAAATCTCATAATAGTGTTACTGAGTTTATTATAAAGCTGTTAAACTGCATTAATTTATTACAGGTGGTTCCTTAGATCTACTGCATACAAAAATCTCATTAAGTCAATAGCTCTGTTTTATTTTCTGAATGTTACTGAAATTTAAATTTAAATTACTAGTGCTGAGAGAGCTGGCAGATGTTATTGCTGTGCCACTCTCCATCATGGGTGGTGATGGAACAAATCGTTCTGGATGTCATCTCAAAACATGGAAGGAAAAAAAGTTATTGGGGGAGGTCAGCATGGATTCAGAAGGGGGAAATCATACTTGACCAATCTGATAGCCTTCTATGATGTCATAACTGGGTGGTTAGAGGAGGGGAGAGCAGTGGATGTCATCTACCTTGACTTCAGTAAGGCTTTTGACACTGTCTCCCACAGCATCCTCATTAGGAAGCTCAGGAAGTGTGAGTTAGATGTGTGGTCAGTGATGTGGATTGAGAGCTGGTTGAGTGACAGAGCTCAGGGGGTTGTGATCAGTCATGAAGGGTTGAGTTGGAGGCCTGTAACCAGCAGTGATCCCCCAAGGTCAGTACTGGGTCCAGTCTCATTTAGGATACTCATCAGTGACCTAGGTGAGGGGACAGAGTGTACCCTGAGCAGGTTTGCTGATGGTACAAAACTGGGAGGTGTGACTGACACACCAGAGGGCTGTGCTGCCATCCAGTGTGACCTGGACAGACTGGGAACATTGGTCAGAGTGGAACCTAATGAAGTGCAACAGGGTCAAATGTAGGGTCCTGCACCTGAGGAGGAACAATCCCATGCATCAGTATAGATTGGGGGTAGACCTGCTGGAAAGCAGCCCTGAAGAGAAGGGTCTTGGAGTCCTGGTAGACATTAAGTTAACCACGAGCCAGCAATGTGCCCTTGTGGCAAAGAAGGCCAGTGGTATCCTGGAGTGCATTAAGAAGAGTGTGTCCAGTAGCTGAAGGCAGGTCATCCTCCCCCTCTATTCTGCCCTGGTGCAGCCACATCTGGAATACTGTGTCCAATTCTGGGCTCCCCAGTTCAAGAGAGACAGGGAACTACTGAAGAGAGTCCAGCAGAGCGCAACCAAGGTGACTGGGGGACAGGAGAATCTTTCTTATGAGGAAAGGTTGAGAAAGGTGGGACTATTTAGCCTGGAGAAGAGAAGACTGACAGGAGACCTTATCAATGTCTATAAATATCTAAGGGTATGTGCAAGGAGGATGGAGCTGGACTCTTTAGTGGTGCCCATTGACAGGACAAGGAGCAACAGGCACAAGTTGGAACACATGAGGTTCCATCTAAATATGACAAAAAACTTTACTCACAGTGAGGTGATGAAGCACTGGAACAGGCTTCCCAGGGATTTTGTGAAGTCTTCTTCTCTGGAATCCCTTCCAACTCCAACGATTCTGTGATTCTCTGGTTCTAAAATGAAAAATTTAAGAATCTCTCCTTTATCCCATTAATTTCTATGTTTATGTCAATTTGCTAAAATGTGTTTTCCACAAGATTTTTCTATGATTCAGGTATGGGGCAAGAGGATGCTGCATAGTTTTGCTATGACGTTACAATCAGCATCAGATGACAAATCTTTAGAAATCAAGTTCAAGCGATAGAACAAGAGGAAGTGTTTGATGTGCAGTAAATGTTGGTCTGTAGTGTTGTATCCACTAGAACCTGAATATCATTTCACTTTAACCTGTTTTGGTCTGTTCTTTCTGGTGATAAGTGACAGAATAAGATAAAATGGCCTGAAGTTGAACCAGTGGAGGTTCAGGCTGGATATTAGGAAGCATTTCTTTACAGAAAGGGTTGTCAGGTATTGGAATGGCCTGGGCAGGGAGGTGGTGGAGTTGCCATCCCTGGAGGTGTTAAAGAGCGAGGTAGATGTTGTGCTTAGGGACATGGCTTAGTTATTTTTGATGTGGCTAGGAATAAGGTTGGACTTGATGATCTTGAAGGTCTCTTCCAGCAAAAACTATTCTATGATTCTAAGTTGTGAAAATTGACATGATGAGTTATATTACTCTATGAATGACATTTTCAGTGTATAATTTTATAACCTGTAGAGGTTACTCTGCAGACAACAAAACAATTTTATTTGCCCTTATAATTCAAGAAGTGAACAGTTCTGAGTTTATGCATAATAAATACATGTGTTGTCTACATTTTGTGGTATCCCAGTTTCTGACAGACACTTCATAAAACATACAGAAGTCCAAGGGACCTCTTTGCACACTGAAAGATACTAGATTCTCTTTTACTTTCTTAAACATCTGAGTCTTTCTAGACCTAACACTAACTTAATATTTTCATGACAAATTCTGTGGTGGCCAAAGTGATTAGAAGTTGTAAAAAGTCCTGCCAGCTAAAGCAGAATGAAAATAATTTGATTTTCTTAAGTAAAATAACTTATTTTAAATTTTGGATTTTCAGCATATAATTTAGTTTGCTGTAGGCTTTTTGGTATCAGCTTGAAAGAGTGCAAATAAATTCAGAGAGATACAGGTAGACAAAAGTGAGCACTTGTATGTATATATTTGAATTTTGTTCCGGCTCTACATCAAAGAGATTTCAGATTCTAAATACAAAGCACTAGCTGAGTAATATGTAATACCTAAGAGACAAATACAAATTGAATATACATTGAAGAAAAAGGGCTGCAACAGTAATACACCCTGGGAACACAAACAGCTAAAGACACATCCTAAACAATAGAGGTACTTAAAGTTGTTCATAAAAAGATAGGTACCAAGTGGACTTGAAAAGTATATTCTCATGCCAAAGCAAAGAATATGATCCCATGCTTGGAATGACACATTAATTTTGTATCTGTTAAGCTCCAAATCATGCAATCAGCTCATGCAAAGAAATGCATTAAGTTAATGATATTACTCAAGAGTTTTCATGATCAGGACCCTAATCAGTATTTTCCTGCTTTCTCACTCTTGAAGCATGTGTGCAGCTAATTGGTGTTTTGACTGAGTCAACAAAAGAATGGTAACACCAATGAATCAAAGGAAATTGTTCTCATTAGAATGTGAAGCTAGAGGAGTACTGCTTTCCAGAACAAATATTATCCTCCAAAAATATTCTCATTAAAACAAATTGTCCTTTGTGGCCTAATAAAATTTCTGTAAAGAGAAACATCTGGCAGAATCATATAACCTACTGTATCATAACATTTGGAATGAATTAAATTTTTTTTTTCATGAACTGTTTTTTTGGCTTCTTCACATTTTATCCAGATTTAAATGTATCAGTCTGTTGCTTTATGTCATTTTATCATACTCAATTTATATTTCCCACAACATCCTCATACATTCCCTTAAAGTGTTTTTCTTCTGCACCTAAGAAACCTTGGAAGATGGGATATGTTGGAATTAAAGTTCAGACAAGGTTTGTAGACGTTATTTTGTGTGCAGTAGCACATTTCATCAGTAAGTATTTTAAAAGGCTTCCAAAGTGTGGAGGCACTGAAGTACAGGTGTCCCAGTGTTGAGAAGAAAGTTTGTCTTCCAGTAAGCAATAGGAAAAATTATGTTCAGGATCTTAATCTAGAGTTTCTCTATTTTACCCTTTATTTTTATAATAGAAGTAGTCCCCACTCCTTTTACAGTCAATGGAAAAAATAAGGCATATTCCAGACTTACTCCATTGGAATTGCGTTGGATGCCACTGTAAAAAAAAAAAAGCAGAATCGGTGCCTGAAATACACATCTACACTGCAGATATCTATCTTTGCTTAGATTAATTGCACCATAAGTGATATATTTCATATTTGATGAAGAGCTGAGATAAAGAAGTGAAAGAGATGAGATAAAGAAGTGACTGATTTTTTAACATTATTCTGAAATGTGCTCAGAAAGGTCACAGATTTTTCATCATGTGTCTACAGTTGCTGGCCACTTAAAATTATTTAGTTGTTAAAGATTTTAAAGATACCAGAACATAAGCTGAGTAGAGATCTGAAGTGTTTATGCGCAATAATAATATGGAATATAAATAATGTAGAATAGTACAGATGCCGAAGAGATGCCAGATTAACCGATTGAATTTTATACCTGTCTTCTCAGTGTTTTAAACCTGAGCCTGCAATCATCTGGCTGCCCACTTCAGAAGCAGGGGAGAAGGACACCTATTGCTTATTCACCTGTATAAGCCAATGTTGTGTGAATTATACACTGGTTCATGATACTAGGTACCAAGAGAAAAAAAAATACTGTTTATTTAAAAGAAAGAATGATGGGTTGAGACAGGGAGAGTAATCCAGAAATATTTAAATTCAAAATAATCTAGAAAGCCAAACAGTAGCACTTTGTGGACCTCTCTGCCCTGTCAATACCCAAGGACAAGAAATGTTAGTTATATCTGTTAAATGGAGGTAAAGGGGAGTTATTCAGAGTAAAAGCACTGCACGGTAATAGGTTGTCTTAGTAAGAAAAATATGTTATCCATAGTGAAGCCTTTCACACAAGGACAATATTTATAACATGTAAATGAAAGAGTTGATGTAACCAGCATATATACAAAGACATTCCTCAATATAAAATTAATTTAATTTCTGTGAGATCCTTGAATATATTTTTTAGTCTGCACCTCTTACCTTTTTTCTCTAGAGCAGCCCTTTTTAAAATTGAAACCACTGCTCAAAGTATGTGAACATAAAAATTAAGATGCACAAATCCACTTTCTTAACTACATTTTGTAAAAGTTCTTCTGTTCATCTTATCAATGGTGTTTTAGTTCAGTTAGTAAAGCGTTATAAGCTGTTTTGTAGAAGTTATACTTACTATTTTTTGAGAGTGAGGAAAGGGAGTAAGATAACAACATCATATTATATGAAATAGAACTCTTAATTTATTCAGTTTTCTAGCAAAGCCAGATCAGATGCTCCACCATTTCCCTTCTTAATTAAATTGATCATCTGTTTTCCTTTCAAGTATGTTAAGAAAAATCCCTTCCTTGTGAACATATCTTTAAGAACCACAGAAATTTCTCATCATTAAAAGGCTCACATAATAAAACATTTCTTCACAATATTCATACGTACCCAGATTCTAAATTACTTTTCAACTGGTAAATGCCTTTCATTCGCTGCAGCTGGCAAAGAAGGAAGTGAATGTATATTTTCTCATACTTACTGTCTATGAGGCTGCTCTGGGCTCTTCAGCCAGACATGCGAGAAAATGAATAAACATGACATTGATAAATCAGCTGTAATACAGGAATTTAAGGGTAAAAGAACCTCCATGAAACATCTCACACAGTGAAGACATACTTCTGATTAAAATGCCATAATGTCATTCAAGGACAAACCAGTAGATTAAATACCAATACCTATATTTTTTTTTCCACAAAAATCAGATTAATGCATGAAATGTGCACTTTGCACTTTAAAAATTATTTTGGAGTATATTCTTGGAAGAAAATTCAGTCTTCTGATAATATTACTTAATGTGATATGTACATACTACATATTCAATGCATACAGAAGATAAAAGAAGTTTTAACATCTGTTCCAAAGTCCATTTAAGTCAGCAGAAGGAATTCCATCAACTTGATGGGCTTCAGGGACAGAGCCCTCTCCACATATGTTTGTAATCTGACTAGCTAGCCTGTACAAAAAACCCTGTTCAAATCATTCTTCCTATGTACATGAGTATTTTCTCGAGGAGTTATGCAGGGTTTTTTTTTCCAGTTCATGATAATTTGACCTTTGTCATTCCAGTAATCACCCCACTCCCCATCTTAGAAGCCCTAAGAAATATTTTGAAGTAACTGAAGTAGTGTGAATACTTTGTTACTGGCATCTTCGGTCATTGTCAATGCTTCTATCTGATGTAATGTTCAAGCGTACTATATCAATTAATGAAATTACATGTGAGTCTCCAAAAGTTTGAGGTGAAAACAGGTACTGCTTTTTCAGTAATCGAGTGATTCTAAAGCTAATTTTGTCATGCTTTGAATATTCCTTCTTAAGTCAGTTGAAGTACTTGAAACATTATGAAAGTAAGGTAATGATGTTCTTAAGAATTTGTTAGATTATGTTTACTGTTACTGTATTTGCTTTATCTTGGCATCATGATAAAACATGACTGTGTGACAGAGAAATGAGGGAAGGAGAATACATATTTAAAATCTCTTTCAATACAAAAGAAAATCTGATTATGATACTGAAAATGCTATCTGAAAGCAGAACCTGTGCTTTATGATTTTACCTTTTGTAGACAAGTTCTAGAAATACAATGTTGTAAATTCAAGATGTCTCCTTTAAAATGCTTGGTATAGAGCAGCAGTTGTGGGTAAGAGATGTTATATTATCTTGGGTTTATAAAGTACAAAGTCATAAATAGAATATGTCAAGTAAAGTGATTTAACTAAATATTGTGGTGGGTTTTCATAAGCAATCATGATAAGTGCTTTGGTGTTTCCTGACAAGACTGAGAAACAGGTGTACAAGTAGAGACATTTAGCTTTACAAAGTGGTTGCCACCCATTGATTAACTGTTTACATACTTGTCTGACTCTGCAAAGCACAGCAGAGCAGTACTTACAAATGACAGTAATAAAACAAAGGACGTAATGTTATTAGTTAATGAGAGACATTTCAATCCAGTATTGCAATAACAACTGCACAAGGGAGCACTGACAGCTGCTATTGGAATGCAAACCAGATCAGCTTCTGAAGCACGATCTACTTACCATCACTGGATTTTCTGGGTGATGGGAATAGTCTTAAGGTCTTGCGGGGATTCATTTATTGTCCATGTGAGTGAAAATTAACTGTATTAATATGACATAGAGGAGTAGTAAAGTTTTACAAATCAGCTTCTGTAATATGAATTATATGAATTGTCTGAAGACAGTCGCTTGTTTGTGCAAGATTGGCCTCCCTGTTTAATCATGACCTAGCAGCCACTTGTGGGCTTGCAGTTATACATAATAACTAGACTAAATTCACATCAGAATAGGAACATAATAATACATTTAACTTAAGGAAAAAAAAAAGTGATCCTTGACCGTGTACTCAGACTACAAGAATGTTAATGATATTTAATTTTTATGACAGCCACAAAAATATACCTATTTAATTCTAGCATGAATTTATCAGTGTTTTAGACGCATAGCTTAACTACTGATGTGCATGAATGGTTCTGAATAACATTCTTAAAAGTGTTTTAATAGTACAAAGAGCTGAGAATTGGGTTGTCTAATTATAGATGTTTTCAGCTTAGGTTTCTACAGCTGAGATAACAATTTTTATAGTTGGGTAGAGAAATGGACATCTGCAGGTCATGACTGATCTATTTTATATTAGCTGTACATTTTAGAGTGGGAGGAATCACACAGGAGTATATTTCTCTCTGTAAAGAGAGGCTATACAACTAACCCACATCTTGATGTTTACACTGGGGAAAGAAATATTACTCATAAGTTAAAAGTTCAGCACAGAAGCTTTTCAAATTGAGGCATCCCTCTGAGACTGAAATTCAGAGTCCTGTATGAGGTAAAGCTACCAAATTCCTTTCTAACAAAAAAAGAAACAGACAAGGAGGAAAAAAAAAAAAAAAGGAGGAATGTGGAAGGGAGGTAGAAGTATGCATAGTAGTTTTATGCCAGCTTGTGGAGGAGCTATGCATGTGTATGATCCCTTTTCATACCAAAGTCCTGTAAATTGACGGCTAGAGGGAGGAGGAAGTTTTTGAAACTCATTATTCTCCTGACCAAGAGCCTCTCGCATGCCAAATCGGAATTCTTCCGCCCAGAATTGAATTAACACCACAGCTGCTCTAGAGCATTGAAGACTTCTCAGTGCAGAGGTTCACTGTCTCATGTAAGTCTCTCTTTCTTGCTAGCTCCAAAACCTAGGTTTCTTTAAACTAAAGCCCCACAACTCATCTTAATCCCCTCTCTCTCAGACCACCCCAAATTCCATCCTGTCTGAGGCTCCAACTCTACCTAAAGTCTCCCAAACTTTATCCACACCATGTCCCCCAGCATGTTCTGTCTTGAGACTTTATCCCACTGTCTTGTGAGCCCCTTTAATACATTACAGGGCTTCCCTATTCCTCCAGATCAATACCTTGCCTGTTCTGATTGCTCACTCCAGAACCATCAGCAGGGCTGCTTAATTCCTCCTGACCCTTGGTGCCCCCAAGCATCGCTCACAGCAGCTGCTCTCCTCCATTGGTGAAGACATTGGGAAGAATGATCCCCAGATTTGGTTCTTTCAGCTGTAACTTTGGAGCAGGTAAGGAATACAGAACCATTAGGGAGAGAAAATAAAACATCTGGGTGACCTATGGTCCAATCAGCACAATAATTATCTTCCCATAATAAATGACAGAGAGGATCATCAAACATGAACAGTCAAAAATTCTTTCTCATTTCTTTACTCAAGTCTTACTTGCATTCACTTCACTGAGACTCTTACACATGAAAATAATAAAAGCTTCATTGCCACACAACATGAGTCTTTAAACAAGAAGCACAAGTCTTTTAACGGGAGCCTATGAACTGGTATCTTTCAGACAGAGAAGTGTTTCATCCTTTGGTGGTTGTTTTTTTTTTTCTTTTCATTTATAACACTTCTTAAGACTTCATGAACAGGAGCAAAAAAGGTCCCTTGCAACTTGTTGAGATCACATTCCATTACAGAAGACTGCTTTTCAGTTTTGACAAAGAACCCATCACGTGTCTTCAAGTTAACTTGTTTCTGGTCTAATTTTCTGCAAGCTTACTGCAGTCTCTAAGGCGACTACTTTGTTCCCTCTTTAGTATTGACATGTCTTCCAAACTCCTCACTATCCTTTGATTATCCATACTAAACAGTTTATTTATCAGACATTGTGGCTTTCAGACTGCTGAGCTCAGGTAGACCCTTGGCTCTGTACTTGCTGGGTCTTTTGCTAGCCCACCTGTTAACCTCAGCTTTTCATCTCCCTTGACTCTGCCACCAATAGCCAGCATTTCCTCCTAACATATCCTTCCTGCCTCTACATGATCTTGCAGATCACCAGACTTCTCTCCTGATTTGTCACAAGGGTACTGAGCATGTCAGCCATCTCAAGAACTCAGAGAACTGTGAAACAATGCAGCGTTATCTTTTCAAGATAGAATCGCTCAATATTCTGTAGGTTACAGAAAACAACAGACAAAACTAGACAGCTTTTGTCTACTTGTTTTTTAAAATCTCACCAGTGGATACTCTGCACCTTTGTAAGGTGTTCCTCTCACAGATGTACTTACAATGGACATGAAGAATAGTTTATTCTGTTCCTCTCTGCAGCCACCTTCTATCATGTCTTTCCTCAGTTTCAGGCTGGATTCAACTTCTATTACTTACATTTTTCATTATAAGTCATGTTTAAATCGTCACCTCAGATGATTTTTGGGTTTCTGCCTTCTTTCTAGATAATCCATGTACTTTTTGAATTCTGATACCAAAATCAAATATAATACTCTGGGGAAAGGCGCCTTAAATCAAGCTATAGCAGTAAGATTGTTTACATATTTTATAGGCTATGCTTTCTTTTTTTTGTACACCAATAGCATAGTCTTTTCCTTTCCCACATGGCATAGAAGACTCATGTTCAACTTGGTATCCACTAAAGCCCCCAGATGTTTTCTTTTCAAGCAGGCAGTTATTCTGGAACCTGGATTTGTGCCATTGACCACTTCTGCCTGAGTGTAGTATTTTTTCACTTCACTGTGGGGAAATTCATCCTGTTTTTACAGAACGTGTAACCAATATGCAGTGGTCATTTTAAATTTTAGTCCAGTAAGCAAGAACACTTACAGCTATCTCAAACTTGGCAACAACTTCACATTTCATAATTTCACATTTCTTAAAACTTTCATTTTATTATACTGCTCATTAAGGAAAACATTGCTTAGGCCAACAGTAGATCCCCAGGAATCTCAAATCAGTACATTGTTAAAAGGAAACCATTGACATCTCTCTGAATGCAGTTCCCGACTGGTTTTACATATAGGATTAACTCAATTTAGACCACTTTTAGTCAGCTGATGAGAACATTATGTTAGCATCAGAAAGTTCACTAAAGGTTTTTTTGCCTACTAAACAAGTAAAATCTTGTTTTACTCTCTCACACACCCCTACACCTACACCCCTCCCTCTCCACTTACAGAAATAGTTTTTGAAATACTGTTTTGGCTCCTGGTGATTATTTCTTTTGCTGAAACTTGCAGTCTTTTTGTTTGCTAATATATTCCAGTATTTTTCTAGAAGTGGAAAGTAGTTTGACTGATATATAGTGTTCCAGTTCTTTTTGCTTTCTCTTTTTTAAGGATAGATAGATAACTTGATTTTTTTTTTTCCCCAGCCTTCCAGAATCCCATTCATCATCCATGAGCTTTACAAGTGCTTCTGAAATTGCTTCAGCAAGTTCCCTATACTCCTTGTATTTCATAATGTCTAGATGATTTAAAGCCAATTAACTTATATTTTTATTCTCTAACCTGCTTCTTTTCTATCTTAAATGCCTTGTTGTTTCTGTTAGTTACCTTATCTCTCCTTATTGCATCTAACCTTTTTAGTGTAGACTGAAGCAGTAAATGCATTAAATGTTTAGGTTTTTGTAAGTGGTGTGACTTGATAGCTTTTTTGCCCTGTTGAATAGTCGACCAGCTTTTTCCTTTGTTTTCCTCTTGCAACTGATGTATGTAATGATCTTTTCCTTTGTTTATCTTGCTTGTTCCTTGCTGGTCATTTCACATTTTGTACCTTCACTTTTCTCAGTGTGTCTTTCCATATGCCTGGTAGTTCTGTTATTATTTTGTTCTTCATTTCTCACCTTAGTGATTTGCGTACTACTCATTTTCTGTACATACTCTTCTTCTGTCTGGAGTGTGTGATTTTACAAAGTTGGTCTCACACAATTTCCACCTTTATTCTGTGCTAGATAATATATAGTCACATTTTAAATAGAATTTCTTTAATTAAGTACTTCACTGAATTTTTTTTCCAGGAGATCTTAATTGTTATTTCTGAGTTTCCTGAAGGTTTGTTGTTTTATTTGGTTTTTTTCTTTATGTCTTTTTTTGTTTATTTTATTGTTAACTATATTGAACTACTATGAAACAGATTCTGTGTAATACCCTATCATAACAGCATATATGATAGGAGTACCTAGTGGTTTTGTATGGAATCTGCTAGTATTTCTATTACTGAAAAACAAACGGAACATGTAGTAAAACTTTCCTTGAAAATGAAGCCAGATTTGCAAGATACAGAAGCCACCTTGTTTTGTTCGAGGTGTTTTTTTACAAAGTACTATTACTTGCTGATAATACAAATCTAATAGATCCAGTCTTAGATGAGATAGCTTTTAATAGCATAAGCAGTCTAATCTGTTCACTCAATGAAATACGCAGTTCAAAGTGCCATTTAATCACTCACTGTGCTGTAACTGTGACTGAGAAGTGATTTGTGTATTTGTTGTTTATTACTGCACAGTAAGAAAACTGAAATTTTTGCTCAGATTTTAATACTTGACATTCAGTGAAAGTAAAGCTTCTAGGTCTGCAAGTAATTTTTAAAACACTGGATCAAAAAGCTAAGTCCAGAGAAGCAATTAAACACCAAACAGTAGTTAAACACCAACCTCCACTGGTTCAGGCTTCTTTCCCATACTAAGATCTGACAGACAAATTTCAGTGTGATATGTGCTGAAGCATATATTCTGTATCAACCCGTAAACTGGCAGACATTCTTCGTACAAGTGCATGAATAGGCTTAATATGTACAGCTGAAAACTGACTTCCACGTGATGCCATGAAGAAGTCAAATTGTATTGAACAATAATGTTTTTGGGTGATTCACACAAACTTTTCTTTGATAGTGAATAGCAGAAGCTGGAGAAAATTGGATTTTGTACATTTACAAGTGTAATCTGAAAATCTGCCATTTAGCAATTTCTAAGTTCCTGAAGGAATTAAGTACACTCAAAAAGTGTACTTACATGAATATGTAGAAACACTTCAATTCCTAATATTTTAAAAGCTTTTAATCTAATTGTAGTGGTGTACAAGAATTAGAGGTCCCTGTGCCAAAACCCCTTGGATCCTGGTTCACACAAAGTGTGCATGATTGCGCGCAGTATGAAATACTGTCTTTTCTTGGAGGCTCCCATGGAACCTGTAGTCTTATTTTGTGTACTAATTTATAGCACTGATGCAATATAGGAGATCTATGTACACCTACTTTCTACCTGAAGGAATTGGGTAAGTTTCTTTCACTATTTTTGACTCATTCAGCATGAAAATGCATGCTGAAACTCAAGCAGCTTTGAAAACTTTTCAAGCTCCATTCTCCAAAATAAATTTCTTTCCTGCCTGCTAAATAAAAGAATAACACTGTTCTCACTATTAATCCAAATAGTTTATTTCTTTCAGGTAAGCATACTTAACACATTATTTGAGAATACGGTAGTTTTTCTTGTCAGGATTTAATCCAGGATCTCTCTGGCTAGCATGCCATGCTCAGTTTTTTCATTCCTGGGAAGAAGTAATCACTGAGTTCCACTAACACACAGCATGAATGAATTTCCTCTGTGTTTCACGGTAAAGGATAAGACAACGGTACAGCACAATAGAAAAGATCAAGGGCCAGTAACATCAATAAACAATGACTTCCTTATCACTATGAACAGTATAAGATTGCCAAGCTCCTTCTCCCCTCTGGCCTTTGAGATCAAAGATCAACAAATGATTATGTGGTAAAGCAGAAGTAGATGATCCAGTCCAGCAGCGACCTGCATAATTTTTTCTGAGGAGCTTAGAAACTGTCACTGGGTAATTTCTCTTCTAGTCTGAAAAGCATTATCTGTGGCGCGTTAGTGGAACCAGGCTATTTATTCTGTCCCATGCTGTACAGGAGGCCACTGTGCGAGATAGATGGATGTCACAACCTTGTAGACTTACACATTAACAATACATTACGTTGTGTCTTGTTTTCAACCGATGCACATAACTAAATGTCAGAATATCTTTGGTATATTAGCTTTTAAATAATAAATAATCTCCCTAAAGCAAGATAGAAGAGATGATCAGAAAAGAAAATAGTCTGAAGAATAGGCTTCATCTTCCACTGAAGGTAGAAATCTCTGCTGGCCAAGGTGTTAGTAAAACTCCATGTCATCTTCAGATTCTTGCTAAGTTAGAAAGACCAGGTAGCATCAGTTCACAGAAAGGTTTTCTTTCACCTTTAGGATGCCAGAACACTGTTTAGAAATCTGTCTGTATAGCTGGCTCAACATAGTGTACAAGTGTTATTATTTAATAATCAGTGGCTTCCTAGCTTCAGGTCTTGCTCTCCTGGTTGTTTTGATCTTGGTCCTTGTTAGGGAAATGAATTGAGTTTATTTTCTGGGACAGGGAATTGCTGCATACCTGGATTTTATCCCAACATAGATTCAGGGAACAAGATAGTCATGCAACCAGATGGAGGAAAAAGTAATTCTGGAGTCTTAATGTGTATCAAGATAAAGATACTCAGCTTACTTAAATGTAAGTGTATTTTTTAGAAGTAAAGATGTAGTTCAGAAAGTCATTTCAATTTGGACCCCAATGGAAATAAATGTTTGCTAGAAAGGATACTTTTAAATAAAGTCAACACAGTACAAATGTTTTTTTCACTGCAGTAGTTCTTTTCCACTTGTCTATGGGATGAATCAGAAAAAAGTCATATCAATATGATATTACTTAGGAAAAATATATTGAAATAACACTGTGCTGCATCCTTACTTTGGGATCAGAAGAAAGGTATTATTAAATTCTTAAATGAGTGATAACTGATCTGTATATCAAGCAATACACATTCATTAAAGATAAATATGTTACTGGTAGATATGAAATTATGTAATTACAATACACTAAACATTCTAGGATATGTTTGATAGTATGTCACCAAGTCAGATACATTTAATAGGATAACAGTAAGAGCTTTCTCTGGCCTTTCTCCAATGCTAACCATTGTTTCAGGGTTTGACCAAATATAGTATCAATGGTAGCATATCTTGTTAGTGACAGACAAAACTAGTACAGCCAGCAGAAGCAGATTTTACCAGGCATTTTTTTCCCTTGTGATTACTAAGTTTTGGGGAATCTTTGCTGAAAGTAATTAATATATGTGATGGGTAGACCTTTTAGGCTTCATCATGAGTTAACATCTAATCAGGTGAAAGGCAAATTTGCTTTTCATAATTGTGTTATTTGCACTTGAAGGCCTTGGCAAAATTAATTTAACACCCAAAGGTTACCAAACAGCAGAGAATCTTACAGTAAAATATTTTTTCCTGTGATTTTTTTCCATACATTAATTCAAAGAAAATACCTTTGTGGCAATTGAAGACCCATGAGGTAGGTAAACTCAGTACTGAATTCACCTGGCACTAAACCTGGTGGAATATGCAAACCCTGTGAGTGGGATTAATCTTTTCTAATTTTAGCCACCTATAAAGTAGCTAAAAGAATATCTAATATATTGCCTCATTTAGGTTCAGCATAGTTTATGAAGAAAGAAAAGGAACTCCAGGGTGCAATTTATCCCATCCTAAGGTGGATGACTGCTGTAATCAGGATTAATTGCCCTTCAAAGTTATCTGAGTGGGAACTATGGTTTGCACAGTTAAAGCATCTTTTTAATTAATCAGTAATCGTAGATTTGCCTCAGGGATAAAATATGAGGAGGTGCCTATCTGAACGCACTGATATCCAAATAGCTAGGGTAGGTGAAGTATTTGACTTTTAGATGGCTAAAGTAAGGTGAAATGAATCCTACTATATGCTTTAGAAAGATGACACTTTGTCAAGAATTGTCTCATTATTATGATACTACAAATTATCATTCTTAGACATATAGAAAGGAGAAAATATTATCCACTTGATTTCCCGCGCCTCAGAGCATCATTAAGGAAAATTACTATTGCTTTTGTTATCTTGCATACCTATATAAACTAAGACATCCAGGAATAATATGAAAACACTACTTATTTATTAAATTATTATAGAAGACTATAGATTTGGTGGGATTGTAGCAGCAAGTTATTAATGATGCATAAAGTACTGTGTCAACAGCAAGATAGAATAAAGCCAGAACTTTGCAATTTTTAAACTGTTATTATTTGATGTAGATTTAGAAAAGCTAAAACCAGTAAAGCTGAAGAAGCAAGGAGCATTCTACTTGAAAGAAAAACAAATACAAGTTTTCTTTTCTATAGATTTTTTTTGTCCTTTTTTTTAATTGTTTCTCTGAGTCCTTTTTTTTTTGTATGTGCCATCTATAACGATGTATGACTGTAATATGAGTGTTCACAGACCTGTATCTGCTCAGTGGAATGATTTATATTATGGTGCATTTTTCCACAAAAAATAGTTCCGAGTGTCAGCTTTTCTCATGTAGATGAAAGTTTTCTAAGCCTCATACTTCCAGTTGATCAGTAATGGTTCTTTACAATACTACTTTATTCCATGGCTCGTAAATGACCAGTGATTGTTGCTCATGCCATACCGAAAGGCCATTAATTTATGCAGCCAAAGCAAACCAAGGAGAAAGATGTCAAGTGAAAATAAAAAAAAAAAAAAAAAAAAAGGAGAATAAAAAAATCCTCATGATAGGAATAAGTCAGAGAATCTTAGAAATAGTTATTTAAAGAATGTTCTGATGCTCAACTTCAGATAAGTGATGCTCTTTGCAGCTTCAGAAGCACACTTCAGTGCTATTCATTGCACATGTGCTCTCTTCTTGAGCCGCTGAGCATGTGATTAGCTACGTATTTATTATAGAACAGCATTAAGGTATATTCATTTGCATTATCTGCCAGCTAGAGGAGAAAGCAATCCCTTCCATGCCATTTGCTTCAAGTCAAATGACAACCTTCTGAGGGCAATTTCCTGTCCTCAAGGAGAGTCCTTCATCAGCAGTCAGACTGGTTTGAGGAATCATCTTGAAGCACTGATAACAGTATATAGGAGTCTTTAAGAAAGAGCAAGATGATTCTCTATCTCTGTCATAAATGTCATAGCACTAAGGGCCACTAGTGGAGAGAGGAATTTAGTTTTCACAACAGAACATTCCTGTAGTATTTAATATGCACGAACTTCTGATATGAACTTCTGGTCACAGATGAGAATAGCTTGGCACTTCTGAGAGTCCCAGGAGATTGAGAAGTTCCCTGGCTGTTCACCTTCATCTTGTTTTCACAGTAGGTAATTTGGAAATACATCGTTCCTACATGCATGTGATACTAGAGGAGGGTGTTTTGTTATTTTGTAGACAGGTGATTTTCATGGTCCTGTGTTCAAGAGTAAAAGTCTGTCTTCAAGAGCTGCAATTACTCATTCATCCCTTAGGATTAAAGTAGGATTAATTTACATGGCTTTTCTTACAAGAGAAACATACCTTTGTAACTGAAATGGAAGTTTTCTTTCCTTGGATGGTCACAGCAGATGAGTGTTCTTGGTTTTCCTTCCTTAACCCTGTTCTTGTGGATTGCAGTCTGGAGAAGAGTTGTGGTCACATTCATTTTGTTCACTCCTAGGCAAGTGGCCAGTTCAGAAAGTAGATTAACATGTGATCTTCTTGTGAAACTGGATTTGGCAGGGGATTAAAAGGCATCTACTAAATTGAGTGGAGAAGAGAGCTACTACTTTCAACCTTTAGTAGATGGCACACAACTTTTATTGCTTTTCTCTCCTGTACCTCTCATCTCTTTGATCTTTATTGGTAGAGGGTGAAGGAGCCCCATCAGCAGTTCTGGAAGCAAGTACAAAATTTGGAAGTGATACAAAATCCGCACAAGAGGGAGAGAACATTACAGCACCATCTTCCAGATTACGGAAGGAAGGATGCCCAGAACTGGACATGTTAGCTGTATCAGCACTGCCAACCACTGAGGTCTAGGGAGCCATTATCACACTGCAGGCCAGATAATACAATGTGGCTTGTGTCCACACTACTTAGGGCTACCTCCTTCTAGAGCAGAATGACACATCATTTTCATGTACCATTTGACTGTGTGCATTCTTGATTTTACATGACTTTTTTTTTAATCCATTTTTTTCAGTCTGCAGTAATATGAAGGATGCACTGTATCCACTTAAATGAACCCAAGGTGCTGTCCTATATGCCCAGGAGTGTCATAGGGATAAAAGGAATGGGAAGCTTTCTGGAGCAACATTGGAAGAGTGTGGAAAGTGCCCAAACTTACACAGTTTCAGCTACACTGTTTTTTTGGAGTGGTCCCTGTGATAGACCTGTCTATAGAACCACCCAGGTTGCCTTGGAAATAACTAGTAGGAGAAGTCTGAAACAAAACTGGAACTAAGTTATTAGTTATGGGTCCAGCAGTCAATATGCATATACAAAAGGAGATGCACACACATTTATCTTGTGTGACTATTAGTTCAACATTAAACTAACTTTAGACATCAAAAAGAAATGGGACATCATTTCCAACTTGCAGATATATACTGTTCAGCTTCTGTACAGAATGTATATTTTCTTCAACAGAAATTTGTTCTATGTTATAGATTGCATTCATACAGTTGAAGTTAGATGAATACATCATTTTAAAAACATATCTAATTTCAAGAAAATAATCTCTGGACAAACAAGTCCTTGGAGGAGACAGAGTTGGATCTAATTTTCTACAGTGGAAATTCAGATACAGCTGTTACAGGTCACTAATAAGGAAGTTATAAGTCAATTTGTAACTAATATAACCAAGATGTACACATGAAATAGCAAAACTAATGATGATTAGTATACTAGAGTGGATTGTTTAGCTTGTCACCATCAACTCCCTCAATAGAAAATTCAGTGAAAGAGGCACTTTTTTGGCATGATTCATCTCACCATAAATATTTTGGCATGATTCATCTTCCCATAAACATCTAAAGTAGGTCAGATGAATCATGCCTTAAACATCCCCATAACTTATCTACTGTTGAAGAGAATATGGTATTTAGCTGAGGTGGCAGCTGAGATGAATCACCACCCTGTATGCTTGTGTGATAGCTGTGTTCCTTTTCCTGCCTTCTTCCTTGTGGGTTTTGGGTTTGGCATTGTCATTTAGTAAACATCACTGTTTTCATCAGTATTGCCTTGCATACGTTCAAGGTTAAATATGAACTGAACAGTATAAATTGAAAGGCTCCATAATGAGCCTTCTACTTTGCATTGCAGGAGTACGATGTGTATTAATAGCTGACATCACAATATATGTTACTCTAGGAATAATAATATAAATCATATTCCCATACAGAGTCATTAAAAAATGCAGAAAAGGGCAGAATGTTCTCATGTGTCCTACCAGGTTCCACTGGAAATAGTTAATTCTTCTCAGGCCCAGCTATCACCAGTGCGGATCAGACTGTTAACAGATGAAGGACCTCTTTGCACAGCTATGGAGCAGGGTTAGTAAGGTGTAAAAGATGTTCACTTCAGAACTGTTTTCCACGTTGTTTTATCTGATTGGTTTATTGTGTCAATATACACATTCTGAAGTGCACTAGTATTTGTCTTTGTTGTCAGGTAGCAAAAGACTGAAAAGAACACAGATATATGTTTTGTTGTTATTAGAAAAGGGAGAAGATGGAGCATTTTAGACTGCTCAGCTTAATTTCAGTTATTGAGAATAAAAAGATAAAATAATTGGAAGCCATATACAAGAACATATCAAGTTAATAAGTAACAATGAAACTGTATTTACTGGTGACAAGTTGGGTCAAACTATTCTGATTTCCCTATATGGAAAGGGAACTAAAAAGTGGGTGAGAAGCACAGGTAGTAAGTCACTTGTCTTTCCTAAGTTGTTTGTGCTGTTCAGCATGACATTCTCATAATTAAGTAGGGAATTGTCTTTCTTGATTAAATAAGCACTAAACAGATGCAAAACTTTTTGGAAACTTGCGCTTGATTAATTAGCACGTGTTCATGGTCATTATAGAAAGACAATTCAGTTGTGGTTCTTGGGCAAGTACAGCCACCTTTTTCACTACTTTGTTAAATGGTGAAATAGTGTGTTCTCAACAAGTGAGGGAGAGCAATAAAAGCTGCTGGAAAACAGAGCTAGAATTCAAAATACTGGGATGTCGTTCGATGGAGACCTATGCAGATACTGCATTTAGGTAGGAATAAGATGAGTAGAAGATTGGAGAAGCACTGGCTCAGCAGTTTTCTATTGAAATGATGTCGAGAGCTTGATGGTTCTCAAGGTAAACATGAGTTAGAGAAGTGATGCTATTCCAAAACAGGTTAACAAAACATTTTTGAAGTACCTAGTCAGGCAGAGCTATATATGAATTTGAAACTCCTAAACATATAGCTTGTCCACTTAACCACATAATTTGGGTTATTTATTTCCCTTTGGAAGCCTTTGTGGTTAAGTTTTGGCAACATAGAGACAGTGGACTTATGACTGAAAGAAGTGGAACTGTTCATTTTAATAAAAAGAAGAAAAAAGAAATTTATAACAGTTTTCAGGAGTAAGATTCATCACCTAGCTTCTCTAAACTGATCACCCTCTTTCTTTGTATAAATAGAGGAGAAAAGCAGCATGATTCATCTTTTTTCCATGTGGACACCTAAACTAGATTAGATGAATCATGCCATCATCCCCTCTACTGATTAACTGAGTTATAGACTCATCTACTTTGGAGGTGCATTTGGTTTTTGGAAATGTCTACCAGTAAGGTGGGAAGGATCTAATCTGAAATACCTATGGTCTGTAGTGGTGACTTTCACCATGATATCTACCTTATTGGCCTTCCCCCTGATTTTTACCCATAGACACTCAATCCTGTCATCTCTATCATTAAGCTCTAGACAATCAAAATACTCTCTAACATAGAGGGATACCCCACTATCTCTTCTTCCTTGCCTATCCCTTCTGAAGATTTTATAGCCATCCATAGCAACATACCAGTTGTGAGAGTCATCCCATCATGTTTCCATGTCTAAAGCTTGATGAGGTATGTCACATAGGCAGATATTATGGTAGGAGTCTTATTATAGACCACCCATCCAGGATGAAGAAGTAGATGAAATATTCTTATGGACTATTTCAGTAGTTTATGGAATCTTATTCTTACAGAGTATTTCTGCAGCTGGGAGAAGTCTCACTGTCCCTACCACTTGTTCTTGAGGGGGACTTCAATTTACCAGATGTCTGCTGGAAATAAAATACAGCAGAGTGGAAAGAGTCCAAGAGGTTCCTGGAGTGTGTGGAAGACAATTTCCTGACACAGCTGGTGAGTAAGCCAACAGGGGAAAGGTCCCTGTCATGGAGGCACTCGCAAAACCAACAGCAGCCACCATCCAAAATGGAAGTTTATTGCCACCAAAGTTGCCCAGCACTCTTTCTGACCAAATATAAATTCATGTCTGTTGGGAATTAACTACTACAGAATGAATTCCTAAACCCTAAGGAAAGATGAACCAAAATGGGCACACACTTGCTCATCAAGAGGAAACCTCCCACACAAGAGTGCCCAAGATACCACTCACCCAAAGTGTGAGGCAAGGCTCACTCAATCCATGGAGACTCACTAAAAATGAGGTGGTTTGAGGCTATGCAGCGATAAAATAGGAAGAGTCAAAGCTCAACTAGAAGCTAATCTGGCCTCTGCTCTAAAAGACAATAGAAAATGTTTCTATAAATACATTAATAGCAAAATGAGGCTAAGGAGAATCTTTGTTCTCTATTGGATGTAGGCAGAAACATAGTGACTAAGGATGAGGAAAAGGATGAGATACTTAATGCCTTCTTTGCATCAGTCTTCAATAGTAAGACCAGGTGTCCTCTTGAGTGCCCTGCCAGCTGAGCTGAAAGACAGGGATGGGGAGCAGAATGAAGCATCCATAATCCAAGAGGAAATGTTCAGTGACCTACTATACCATTTAGATACACACAAGTCTATTGGGCCAGATGAGATCCACCAAAGGGTACTGAGGGAGCTGGTGGAAGAGCTCACCAAGCCACTTTCCATAATTTATCATCAGTCCTGTCTAACCAAGGAGTTTCCAGTTGACTGGAGGTAGCAAATGGGATGCCCATCTACAAGAATAGCTGGAAGGAGGATCCAGGGAACTACAGGCCTGTCAATCTGACCTCAGTCATGGGGAAGGTTGTGAAGCAGATGATTTTGAGTGCCATCAAGAAGCACATACAGGACAACCAGATGATCAGGCCCAGTCAGCATGAGTTTGTTGAAAGGTAGATCCTGCTTGACTAACCTGAAGTACTTCTATAACAAGGTGATCCAACAAGACGAAGTGGCCTCAAGTTGCACCAGGGGAGGTTTAGATTGAATCTAAGGAAATGTTTCTTCTCTGAAAGGGCTGTCAAGCACTGGAACAGGCTGCCCAGGGAAATTCATCACCATCTTTGGAGGTGTTTAAAAGATGTATAGATGTCATGCTTAGGGACATGGTTTAGTGGTGCACTTGGCAAGTGCTAGGTTAAGGGTTTGACTTGATGATCTTAAAGGTCTCTTCCAACCAAAACTATTCCATGATTCTATGTATAAGTGAAAAACCAGCTCACTGAAATTCAGAGAGTTTTGCCAGCATAAAACAGGGATTATTGGAAAAATAAATAAGATTCTAACCTTTCAAATGTAAAGAGAAAAGTTTTATGTGATGTCAATCATCATCAAAACCTTGTGGAAATCTTCCTGAGGTGGTTCTTCCTCTTCATGTGTCATTCCTCTGTGATTCCCTAATAATTACTTTTTATAAATCTAGCATGTAAAATCATGATGCGTAGGCAACCCTCTGGAAACCAAGTATATACTTTAATTATAAGAAAAACACACTCCCAGCTATGCAAAAGGAAAGAGGATTTGCATTAATATATTAGAAGTTTGTCATTTATCCACTATTAAGACCACTTTGTAGAAGAATGATCATCTCAGCTCTTTATTCCTATAAATTGCAGTATTGTATTATGTTTGATGGCACTGTCTCTTAATACCAGTTGCTTAAAAAAATTTTAGGGATTCACCGTGAATAAATGTAGATCTTAGAATATCTGAGCAATTTGTTCTAACGTCCATTTATAGTCATAGGAGAGGAACGAGCACTTCCAGAGCGCAGTTAATCTCAACCAAAAGTAGTCATCTAAAGTCAGAGAGATGAATCATGCCTTAGAAGTGCTTGTTTTTCTCACCTAACTTTTAGGGAGCTTTAGGTGACTAGCTCACATATATATGTTTGAAGTTATATGAAATTAATTTTACCCTTCTAATCAATTAATTTTATGACTCTCCTATCTTAACATCATCCTACTATAAATTCCCAGTTTCCCTTTTCAAAAAAATACCTTTTCCATACCTCTGAGATTGCTTGTCTTCTTTATTATGACAAATGTGTAAAAGTACAGAATCATAGAATCACAGAATTGCTATGGCTGGAAAAGACCTTTACGATCAAGTCCAACCGTTATCTAACTCTACTGATGGCACTACTACACTGTATCCTTAATCACCATATCTAGACAGATTTTACATACATCCAGGGATGGGGATTCAACCACCTTCCTGGGCAGCCTGTTCCAGTCTTTGACAACCCATTTGGTATAGAAGTTTTTCTTAATGTCTGACCTAAACTTCCCCTGGTTCAACTTTTCCTCTTGTCCTTAGTTGTGACTTGTGATAAGAGACCAACACCCAGCTCCCTACAACCTCCCTTCTGGTAGTTGTAGAGAGCGATAAGGCCTCCCCTCAGCCTCCCTTTCTTCAGACTAAACAACCTCAGCTCCCTCTGCCACTACTCATAAATTATTCTCAAGACCCTTCACCAGCTTCATTGTCCTTCTTTGGACCCTCTCCAACACTTCAATGTCTTTCTTGTACTATGGTGCCCAAAACTAAACACAGTAGTCAAGGTGAAGCCTCACCAGTGCCATGTACAGTGGGACAATCACTTCTGTAGTCCTTCTGGTCACCCCGTTCCTGATACAGGCCAGGAGGCCGCTGGCCTTTTTGGCCACCTGAGAACACTGCTGGCTCATATTTCAGCAGGCTGTCAGTCAACACCCCCAGGTCCCTTTCTGCCAAGCAGCTTTCCAGACGCTCCTCCATAAGCCTGTAGTGTTGCCTGGGGTTGTTGTGGTCCAAGTGCAGGACTTGGCACAAATATACATATCATAAATCATTACGAATTTAATATCATTTTACAAACCATGCACAACATTTTACATCTAAAGATTTTCAAACAACTTCATTATAATTTTAAATCTGTGATCACCTGGAGTGTTCTACTAGCAACTCTGAGAATATTTCATTCCAGGGTAGTAAGCAATATATTCAGAATTTAGAAATATATTCCACCAATGAGAAAGCAGTTTCTGTGAAATACACAGCACAATGCAAAATCAGAGAAAATGTAAGCAGGATCCTAGAGGTAAAAAAGGTTTTTGTAGAGCTCTATTTATTGCTAGTTATTTCCTCACTCCTGGCACTATACAAAACAATCTGCTCATGTTGCTTCCAAAATGGCAAGATCAGTGGTCCCATAGTCAGCACTATTAAAAGGATAACAAGAAACAAAGGAAAAAATGAAAGGAAAAAAAGGCCAAAACAGAAGAGTTTTAAGAGAAAAGTGAAATCACTGATTATAACTAGGTAAAATAATAACCATGTGACTATCATTCATTCATTCATTCATATTATAGTATCATCTATCAAGGTATGATTAAATATTTTACAACTTCCAATTAGAACTTAGGAGTATGTTAAATAGTAGATTCTAATGATATTTTAAAATCAACAGTAGTAAGTTTCACTGAAAAGGTCAAAAATAATTTTCTGAACTATTGGTGATGATTTTCATTATGTTGTAAAAAGTAATGAAGCTCCAGAAAACTGGGGGAAAAAAAATTGTATTCCAACAAATGCAAGTCTTGGAGATCATTGTGTCAGATCTGCCGAACATGAGTCCTCTTGCAGTGCTGGGCCTGATCTTGAATGTATAAATAGGAAGATGGAGAAGGAAAATAAAAGAAACTTGAACTTGTTCATTTAGAAAGCAAATTCTACATGTCAAATTAGTACTAGGATTACTAAGAAAAGATTAACACTGAATGACAATAGTAAGTACATTACAAAATATGAATGTGAAGTACAGTTATCAATTTGTACTAACAAAAAATAGTTTTTTGCACAATCATGAGTGAAATTCAGCTCACCTGGCATTGAGACATGTTTTTCTAGATTCTTCAGCATATTAAATTTTCAAATAAAAATTAAATTATTTGTTACATTGGTTAAATTGGGAATGAGTCCTCACAATTTCATTATGGACAAAAGGGAGATCAAACCTTACATATGGATCTCAGAAAATTTACTGTTTGTCTGATTTTTTTTATTTTTTTTAAACAGGCTTTCAAAGTGCAACAGTTCTTTTTAGTGTAATTGTAGTAACACTAATACTTATAGCCCAAATTATCTATGATTGTTAATTCCTAATTATATTTTAACTAAAACTGTCATACACCAACTTCCTAGTGTGCATACTTGTTTCTGTTGCGATGCTCATGCCTCCTGTGCATTGATCTTATGAATCATCAGTCCTGAGTTCTCCATTGCGATGAGTATGATGCTCAAGGAGGTTTCCTCAGTGATGGCCTTGGGCCCTCTCAGGGTTAATCTTGTTTATTTCAGTCCTATATTTTCTAATGGGGTACACTCTTACCTACCCACTGGGTCCATGGTCTTAGTTACACCATGATTACTTCATTTTTGTTTCAGTCCTCTGTGTAATATTTTAAAGGGATTCATGCAATTTCACAAAGCTAAAAAACCACCAAATCAACAACAAAAAAAGACAACTTAAAAAAAATGACAATATAGTTAAAGCAAACTCAAACTCACAGGATATTCAAGGAAGTGCTGACATCTGAGTATCTGAACACAGGACAACTTAGGCAACAGTCAACTGAATTTAATACAAGTTTCTCCTTTTTTTTTATTTTTTTTTTTTCTTGTAGGGAGCTAAAATAAATTCAAGACTAAACAAGACCTGACAAATTCTGAATACTGTTATGAGTAGTTATGGCTTTAAAGCCTGGGGTATATCACTAACACTTGGCAGCACAATGTTGGTTGGGCTACAGGTTTAATCTGTTCTACCTGTTTTCTTACTGACTTCATTGGTAAGTCTATATTCTATGAAATGGATTAATTTGAAATATGTGTTAAGGAGGAGCAGTTTAAGTGAGTCTCAAATATCTTCTGCTGGCATTTATCCTTTTGATCTCTCTCCCACATAACCTTCACAGGCAATGCCCTAATGAGTTCATTCCTTATAATTCATTTATGTGTCTTGAAGACTTTATTCTTCCAGCTCATTTTTCTGATATGATAAATGATTAGGGGATTTTGCAGTGTATCTGGCACCATGTGCTACTTTGTAGTTAGGAATAACTACACTGAATTTCCACCTATATGTATTTCTCTGTTTGATATATTTTAAACAAAGATACTATGTATGTAATACTGAGTGAATTTTTTTTTCATAATTATTATTTTCCATAATTTTGAATGCCTTTTGTTTGCTAGGCTGTAAATTGTACCTGAGATATTCCCATTGACTCCAGTAGGATAATGTATGCAAGATACACTCGATTGGGCTATAAATCTTTGGTAGAGTCTTATACTTCTGGATTTTTTTTGTGCTGCCCATAAACAAAAGGCAAACATTACTGAACATTAATGGCAACTGGCAACAGGCTAATACTTTCCCTCAGGATTTTTCAAGTCATAATAAATTCACAATATTATTAGTTTCTTCATGCATTACTTGGGTTTAGTTGTCTGGAATCCTGTATATTATTGGCTGATGCTTGAGGTAATCCAGGCTCAGCAGGTTTGGGTCCCTTCTGGACTGTGAAAGTTATTCTTGCTAAATACCATGTCCATAGTTCAAGGGTGGATTTTAGCCTGTCTGATTAATAATTTCTTGAGTTCTATATGTTACCCTGACAAACTGTGAATCAATTTGTAATATGTAATGTAGGCTGGTGAATTACTACTGAATTATAGGACTTCACAACTTAGTGGCCCACTACTAATACTGGATTCCTAATTTATTGCACTATCTTTGTGCTAAGTACTATGGATGTTTCAAAAAGTAATACTTTAGAATTTAGACCATGCATTTTCTCATTTAGCAGCTTGTATACAACATTTATCTGTGTGAAGAAAGGGTAAACGTAAGAAAATGCAGTTGCTTTTATAACAATGCAGTTCCAGACAAGTTTGTTTTACATTTATTTTTGAAGGTACCTGTAGTAGAAAGACAATTTGCCAAAGCTGTTCAGGATGAGAATTTTTAGTTTAAAATACAATCCAAATTCTGTTTGATTCTGTGTAATATTTCCATTAAATATGATTAATGTCCCGGAATAAAAAGCAAGATACATTTTTTTATTTCTATGTGTGTTGTTCTAGTAAAGAAGGCATGTGTATTTTTTTGTGTTGCTTTTTAAAGCTGGTAATCCACTAGGTTGATTGCTTCATTGTGATGTCTTTAAAAACTACCTATGGCTTTCAGGAGC
Organism: Actenoides lindsayi; assembly: GCA_025331215.1. Classification (NCBI taxonomy): domain Eukaryota; kingdom Metazoa; phylum Chordata; class Aves; order Coraciiformes; family Alcedinidae; genus Actenoides; species Actenoides lindsayi. The sequence goes on from WTSP01016841.1 coordinate 46,226, forward strand.
AGAAAGGTTAAAGAAAGTGAATGAAAGATTGCAGATCTTTTAAAGCAATGACCTCATAGTTATTTTAGATCACTTTGTTATCACTTTATTAAATACACTACTATAAAAAGTTATATATATATACTGATATGAAGAATCAACTGAATAAATGCAATACATAAAATGAACAAGTGCTTCTACATTTTCTTTTTCTTAGCCTTGTGTTTTGTTACTTCTTAGCAAAATTGGGAAAAGAGATATTACTGTTCTTTTGAAAAATTAATGAGTTAATATATTGTCAGCCCTGATTTTTGACTTTGGAGAGTACAAATCATAATTTTAAGTGTAGTTAAAGAAAAATTATGTTGACGTGTCACCTATAGTAAACGGTAGACATTATTCACAGTAGTGCTACAGAAGGTATCTATAGAATATTGTATAGTGGTTACTACAAAGATCTCATAAAGGATGGAGATAAGAGTCACTGAGCCTGCAGGTTAAAAAAATAATAACAATAAAAAGAGCTTGTCTGGCTCAACTTGGTTATATTTTAAATGTCTTTTATATGTATTGGATTTATACTGGTTGAAAACTCACCACTTCTTTTATGTAGTTAAATAATTAAGACTGATTATGTTTGTTTGGGCCCATAGGCTTAAAAGATAAACACATTAGATCTGTGATATGCCTAAACTGATTTGTTATTGAAGTCTCTGAAAGGGTTGTAAAAGGCATAGATTGCCATCATAAGGTGTTCACAGGAGCTGTTCAATACTGAAAGTAAACACAGATCTGCTTTGCTGTCTGTCATTCTTCAAGCTGTCTGAGTGCAAAGCAAATCTCTGGAATAGCTTTGGTGGTCATAAAGTAAGAAACATGCCAGTAGAATAAACCCGATTAACAGATTTTGTAAGAAATCCTGGAATGGCAACAGCATAATACATAATCATTAAGACGAGTGGCCAGTATTATCATATATGCTTTAGAAAAGCACAAATAGACAATAAATCATGCAAGTGATAATTGCACTCATTCATCTGTGAGTTGCTGGGGCACTAGCAATGTAGTTCAGTCTTGAAGGTTTGTTGTTGTTTAGACCACATTGTAAGATCTATTGATTTTCCATGTGCAGCATGATTTATTCTTTCATCTCATATTTGTGCTTTTGGTATAGGATACTGCAACCATGGAATGTAACAGACGTTTTAGATCACACACTACATGTTTTTCACCTAGGAAAATGTAATAATAAAAAATAGAGAAGGGTCATAAAAAACCTTATCTATGTCATTCTAAAGAGATTATTATAACATCATTATTTTGCTAACAACTACTTCAACAAATTTAATCTGAAGCATCAACGAAATTTGTATAAAAGACTGAACCCACAGCTACAAAAATAGCCTTTTTCCTGGGAGGCTTTAATATTCTTTACACTATTATTTTAACTCATCTAAACCAAGAATCATTTTGACTTAAATTTTTGTCTTTGTTATTCTGGCTGCTCCAAACTTTCATATGAAGGGCTCTTGAGTCAGTAATAACTGGGTATCTAGAATTTTGTTCAGTTGTCTAGGCAAAGCCATCTAATACAATCTTAGATGCAAAACATCCATACAAACCCTACAGATGTGACACAGGACCTGCAGGAAAAGCATGCCCTTTTGGACAGGCAGATAAACAACATCTACCATTGAAAATGGTGTTAAACACCATTGGGCAACTAAATAAAGCCTCCAGAGTAGGATTATACTTTTTTTTTAATTTCTTGTTCCCTCCAACAAAAATGAGACATGATGTACAGTAGGATATTCAGGGCTGTAATTTAGCGGTTCATGTATATGTGCCTCCATGTGAGCTTGGTGTCCAAACTGCCATTATAGCTGGTTGAGATCTTATCCTTGGTTCAGTCACCTTAAAGTGGGTGTTTTGATCAATCTAATATGCCGTAGCTGATGCATTGTGTCTCATCTACTGCTCCAGAAGGACACAGGTCTCCAATACACATGTGCACACCTATAAACATGGGATGCAGTGCAGGTGTCTCAGATATGATCTGGCATGAGGTGCTGAGCTTGAGAAAAGTCACAGAGCTGGTGGTGATGCAGGCAGCTGTGGTCTACAGAATTACTCAGCTGGCACCTCTGTGTATCAACTCATGAGATAAACTGAAGAGGCTTTGCTGTATTGGAAAAGTTTCCACTGGTAGGAGTCTAGATACATGCAGGGTCCTGACTTCAGGAGTCTGACTTTTGAAACAAATCAAACCCTTTGTTGAATCACTGTGATATTTGGCATGTATGAATGATTGTAGTAAAATTCGCTTTAGGAGATAAACACGTATGTATGTGCCATAGTAATAAAAACAAAAAAAAAAAATCAGACAAATGGATGCACTTTCTCCACTCTGTACTATGCATAGTCAACACTTTTTTTCTTACATGAATGTTGGAGGAATGGAAAAGAGCAAGAGCAAAATAAGTCTTAAGCATGGTGTGAAATATGAAACCAGGCATAATAGATAGCAGAGGAATAGAGGTAATGACTCTGATTTATAGTTGTGTATCTCATCTTTATTGGACAAAACAACGAATGCATAGAAAGTATAAGCAGATTAGTTTTAACATGTCTTCCTTGTGATCTTTTCACAAAGCCTGCAATTTCAAACCCACTGAAGTCAGTGAGAATCATTTCACTGACCTGAACAAGCTTTTTATCAGAATAGAAGACATTTATTCTTATGCATAGATATATATTAAAGATGTGATAGCCAGTCTTGGTTATTTTATTAGAATTATTCTGAGTTTTCTACTATTCCTTTCAGTTGGTGACTTAACATCAGACTTCAGATTGCTTCAGTAATTGTCTGACGTAGTTTGACACTATATGTTACTGCCTATTTTTAACATCACCGTTTGGACCTTACTAACTGCACTTCATGCTTTTCCTCACTTTATAGAGTCCCATTAAAACAATAAACGTGGAAAAATAAATACATGAAAACTCGTAAAGCTCAAAGGAATAAACAAAAGTTACAGAGTCATAGCCAACCAGTGGATAAAATAGGTTAATACTTCTAATATGTGTTTCTATTTATTTATATTCTCAACTCTGAAGTAAATTCCCCACATGTTATATATATTATAATGTATATATATTATATATGTGTATCTGTATATTGCTCCTTTGCCTTCCCTGAAGTGCAAGCTTCTTAGGCAGATCTAGGAAATTCCTCAATACAAACACTTTTTTTTTTTTTCTCAAAAAATATCATTTTTACCTGCAAATCATAGATCCAGCCAGAAAAGAACATTTCTTCAGTATACTTTAACTGTTTTAGTAAAAACTCAGTGTACTTAAGGATTGCCACCTAACACACGAAATGAAATGTAAGTTCATCCATTCAGGCTTTACCGGTTATGCAGATCTTGAGGCTTAGAGAGGGTGTATCCATCACAGTGCCTGAGGAGAGCAATTCTGCGCGTTCCAGCGCTTCCTGTAATCATAACAATTACCAGGCCAAGCAGCACTGTTTAAAAGCATGTTCTCATGTGTGTTTGGTACATCTCCTTTGGAAGACAAGAAGGCAAAAACAGTTTGATCTTTTAAAAGTTAAGTTTTAATGGAATGGAAGAGTTGTTTAAATTGTTTGATGTTCCTTTTACCCATCCATTTAGCATGGTAAGAGGAATGACTTGAAGTGCACTGAGAGCATTCAACTTTCTATTGCGACTTGTAGATTGAGTTGTGCGAGGAGAGAGCTAATCTATATATATACCTAGACAGCTACAGTAGGGCTTTGTTGTACTTTGTTAATTCAATAACTCACAACCAATTTCCCTTTTTTTTTTTTTTTTTTTACTGTTTTTAAAATATCCTGCCAATAAAACATATGGATTATTGATTTTGTTGTAACACTACTTGTAAGGTGGTTTTCTATATACAAAAGAGTTGTTGCAGTTTGTGAGAAGTTTCTCTCTTCATAAATTTTAATGCAAAAATGCATTTTGGATAAATATTAAGATGTTCTCATGTAATTGGTTTATGTTTTTACTCTGATTTCTTATTTTTTAAGCTTTAAATATAATGAACTTTTCCTTTTATTACAGAAACCTTTGAAATGCTTATCAGACTGGCTGAGAATTACACAAGCACTCTTTTCTGCAATGCATATAGAAACATGGCTGCTGAGGCTACTATACATGTTCAGGAGTTTTTCACAGATGTCGGACTCTTCATATTTGGCACAGACATTAGCACAGAGGAATCTGTCAACAGATTTTTTGACACTCTCTTTCCAGTAGTCTACAACCACATGATCAACCCTAGTCTGACTGACATTTCACTGGAATATGCTGAGTGCCTCCGAATGGCGAGGAGAGCCATCATGCCCTTTGGTAACATTCCCAAAAAGGCCATAGGACAAATGGGAAAGTCACTGTTACCCAGCCGGACTTTCTTGCAGGCTCTGAACTTGGGGATTGAAGTGATCAATACAACGGATCATCTGCATTTCTCTAAAGACTGCAGCAGAGCTTTGCTGCGAATGCAGTACTGCCCCCATTGCCAAGGGCTGACTTTAAGTAAGCCCTGTATGGGCTACTGCCTCAACGTCATCCGAGGCTGCTTAGCTAGCATGGCAGAAGTTGATTTTCATTGGCGAGGATATGTTCAGTCCCTGGAGGAGCTCTCAAGTGCCATGAGTGGAACGTATGACATTGAGCATGTGCTTCTGAACTTTCATTCACTTGTTAATGATGCTCTCGTACAGGCTAGTATCAACGGGCCAGAATTATCTGAGCAGGTAAGAAGCTGGTTTTATCCACACTCAGTGCAAGCATGACACTGAGAAAAGCAGCACTGATAAATATTACTTGTTTAGCCATTTTTATGGTGAGGAACACATTTGTATCTGAGTTCAGCTTTATTCAACAATACATTTTTCCAGCACTACCCTTTTTTATTTTGATCTTACACGTGACTTGCTAATTTCCCATATTCTATTCACAAGCTAAACATGAAGTAGAGAATCAACATTTGACAGCATTTACAATAAAAGGCTTTTCAAAATGAATAGAATTCTCGTGTGGAATTTACATTTTCCCATTTCCTATGAAACTACAGCTTTTTAAAAAAAATTTGCTGAGTGAAAGCTTCTGTTGCACAATCCAATGGAAATTTCTATTCCTTCACCTTTTTATTTAGAATTTAACATTTGCAATAGATGTACTGAATAGCTTAATTTTAACTTTACAACTGTGTCTGTTAAGTTCTACTGAAGAAGGGTAAACAATAGAATGCGTCATTAAGTTTGGAAGCTTAAAATATTAACAAGAGGGAATTAAATTATCTGGTGAAAAACTAATTCCACAAATATTCTGTACAAACAGAATAATACCCTGACATTTGTGTAGATGAGAGTGTTAAGTCTGAGCAATAATATTTGTTCGCAGATTGGAAACTTGTTATATGACATACTGAGAATAATTTTTAGGACAAAGAAATGTTTTTCATGAACATAAGAAAATTGTGGCCTGTCTTAAAGAACCTATGACTTCACATGCATTGTTTGCGTAATTTTGTAGGTTTCAGAGAAGGTAGCACAGTTCATTTGTAACATGAACTAAGTCCTTCCTTACATACACTTAAGAGAAAAAACAAGTTATGTCAGAGTTATGCTAGCTGTGAATGGATGAAGAATTTTACAATACTATTAGAGAGAACATACATTATTTTGCTAAAATTAGGAAGAAAGCTAGTATGTCTGCAAATAGATGGTTATGTAGACAGCAAAATTGAAATTCCTCGTATGCTATATTTAATCCACAATATGTTTTGTAATTGTATTTTTCCCTGTATTCTTCCATGAAGACTTCACTGTATGGTGACATACTCTGTGTTTAATATTGGATTGGGTATCTTGGTCTGGGGAGATGCCTTTATTTTCACAGTATACACAGGTCTCAACAGGGTGTCAGAGTGTCGCTGTGCTATGGCATCAACTGAAGTGCAGTAATACTTCTAGGACTGCTACAGCCTTGCCTATCTACATGACTAGCTGAAACTGAAGCAACATCTTCTTCTAAGCAGATGATGTAACCTCTGACAATAAACAACTTGATCTAATATAATAGAGGATTCTTCATTTTTTACTAAGACCAAGAGTCCATTAAAACAGATTCTTTGTCCTACTTGTAGTCAATGACAAGGAAATAGTCTATTTCTATGAATTTCCCATTTTATCTGCTTTATACAAGCCAGCTACATTAACCAGAATCTCCTGCTGCTGAACTTCCTTGAGAAAAACTGTGATTTTTTTTTAAAAACATTTTTCACCAGCAGTTTGGCTTAAAAGTGGCTCACTGATGTCTGTCTAATTCCTAATATGTTTCAGAGCTACAGTTACCTTTTAGGAATATTCATAGAATCATACAATGCCTTGGGTTGAAAGGGACCTCTAAAGGTCATCTAGTCCAACCCCCCTACAGTAAGCAGGGACATCCTCAACTAGATCAGGTTGCTCAGAGCCTTGTCAAGCCCGACCTTGAATGTCTCCAGGGATGGGGCCTCCACCACCTCCTGGGCAACCTGTTCCAGTGTTCCACTACCCTCATAGTAAAGAACTTCTTCCCAATGTCCTATCTAAATTTAACCTTCTCTAGTTTAAAACCATTGCCTCTCGTCCTACCACTACATGCCCTTGTCAACAGTCCCTCTCCAGCTTTTGTGTAGGCCCCCTTCAGGTACTGGAAGGCCACTAGAAGATTTCCCCAGAGCTTTCTCTTCTCCAGGCTGAACAGACCCAACTCCCTCAGTCTGTCCCCATATAAGAGGTGTTCCAGCCCTCAGATCATTTTCATGGCCCTTCTCTGGACCCACTCCCATCAGGTCCATGTCCTTCCTGTGTTGAGGGCTCCAGAGCTGGACAACAGTACTCCAGGTGAGGTCTCACCAAAACAGAGTGGCAGAATCACCTCTCATCTGCTGGCCACGCTGCTTTTGATGCAGCCCAGGATGTGATGGGCCCTTTGGGCTGCAAGTGCACATTGTTGGCTCATGTCCAGCTTCTCATCCACCAGAATCTCCAAGTCCTTTTTTGCAGGGCTGCTTTCTGTGACCTCATCACCCAGCCTGTATTGATAATGAGGATTGGTCCAACCTTAGATTTTCGGGGTATTCCCTGTTCCTCCTTAGATTTTGGAGGTATCTTTTTTGCCGGCAATTTTCAGGCAAGCTAGAATAAGAAAGTAAAGGCTCAAGGGAAGGACTTCAGTTTCCTATCTCATCCAGGGTCATTTAGCTTGAAAAGTTTTAGACTTTTTTTAGAGTTTTTCAACAGTGAGCCACCATTGGTTCAGACCTGAATGTCTCTTAGCACACTCATGTTTTCAGAATTAAAGTTTTCACTCTTCAAAATAGACTGTTTCACCCAATTTTAGTAAAATATTAAATGAGTGAAGAGCCCTCCACCTAGTATTTTGGCTTAATGAAAATTTCATATTGATCCAAAAAAAAATGCTTCATTTCAATATACCTGGAAACTCTGGGCCTTCCTTCTCCACTTCCCTAATACAATGTGAGCAATACTAAAATTTCTTATGTAATGCTATTTTGTGCCAATGTGTTTGTTTGAAAATCAAGTCATTGCTTCTGTTGTGTTAAGATGTTCTTATATAGAATCACTTCCAAACTTTAAAAAGGGAAATATTTCATTTTTCACTCAATCTCCATCAGACCTATATATTCAGGCATATCTTTATCATAATCTCTTTCTTAGAATTGACCACTCATTTATTTCATTAATCTAAAATTTAGTCAAATAAGACTGATGCCTTGATCCCTTGAAACATGGTGATCTAGTCAAATCAGTTCTGATTTGCTGAGTGTAGCTTGGGTATATTTCATACTTGCCCATACAGTAGATATCAAGACCTAATTCTGATGAGTAATAAATACAGTCTTTCAGCTTTAAGAGGCAGAGGATATTAATTCTGTTGGAATTGGCTAATTAATATTTATGTATTTTATCTTCAGAGTGACTTATGAACTGTTTCAAATTTTGATAAGCAATTAATGCATCAGTGATTCTAACAGACAGAGAAAAGATGATTATGAGCCAGCAAATAATGGCTCGCTTAGGCACACAGCAGTCTCTGCAATTTTAAAAATTAATTTAATCACAGTAAGTATTTTATGAGTTTTAAAGAAGCAGACAGAAAAAAAGAAAATCTTTAAATGTTTGGGAGTATGATGTATACATAAGCAAATGTGAATATGGGAGTCATATTAATAAGGGAGGCACCTTCTTAATGATACATGTATTTGTACAGCTCTTTATCTAACCACATGTATATTTGTGTAAATAACTATATGTAAAGGATTTTTTTTCTAACAGATGGATATTTATACTTAAATCTAATGTATATTCATGCTTTAAGTTCTGCGTGGTGTGGAAAGCCCACTAATGCCTATATAACATGGCTTCCTTTTACAAAACTCTTTTTTCCAGTAATTTACAACTTGTTCCCTTTTCTGCTTGGGACAGAAGAGCAGTGCTGTGCTGTCTCCAGATGGAATTTCTCTTGCCCTTTGTTCTTGTTTCAAATTGACGCCTTTAACTCCTGCCTCCCACAGCTCTGCTGACTGACAGGTGTGTGCAGCACTTGTTCATCATCTCAATACCTGGACATTATTCTACAGAATTTAGTGGAGATTTGTGGGTTGTGCAATAATTTTAATGTTTTTATATATACATATATATACACACACAGATATTTAATGACAGTTCTGTTCTGTGTTACTGAAGCCTATACGAGTTGGAACAGAATTATTTTATCAGAATTCTGTGCATATGCTCATGCAGATATAAAATAATACAGATTTAAGAAAGCTGCATCATACACAAGAAGAACAGTATCTGTTACTAACACAACTTGAAAAAGATGATACATAGTTCTTAAGCATTGGACAACACGTAAAAATGCTTACTGCTACAAAGGAACTTGTAGGTTCGTCCTGTAATTCTCTTCGTACTTAGACTGAGTTGCCATGTGGTTGTCTCTGAGCTTGCTTTGTCGAGGGCAACTGTGCAGGCTAATGAATGAACAAAAACTTTGTAACACATTTAAGCTTTATTTAAGGAAAAATAAACAAACAGACAAAAAGCAATGGAAGCTTGTTTACAAGTTGTAATAAACTGGAGGTGTTTGTTGTCAGACAGCTGAATACGAGCCAGCAGTGTGCCCACATGGCCAAGAAGGCCAAGGGCATCCTGGCCTGTATCAGAAATAGTATGACCAGCAGGACTAGGGAAGGGATCGTCTCCCTGTACTTGGCACTGGTGAGGCTGGACCTTGAATACTGTGTTTGGTTTTGGGCCCCTCAGTGCAGGAAAGACATTGAGGTGCTGGAGCATGTCCAGAGAAGAGCAACAATGCTGCTGAAAGGTCTGGAGAACAAGTCTTACAAGGAAGAGCTGAGGGAACTGTGGTTGTTTAACCTGGAGAAAAGGGGGCTCAGGGAAGACCTTATCACTCTCTACAACTACCTGAAAGGAAGTTGTAGCTAAGTGGGGGTTGGTCTTTTCTCACAAGTAACAAGCAATAGGACAAGAGGAAGCACTCATATGTGTTAGGGGAAGTTTAGCTTGGACAACAGGAGAAATTCCTTCAACAAAAAGGTTGTCAATCATTGAAAGGTTACCCAGGGAAGTGGTTGAGTCACCACCCCTGGAGGTGTTTAAAAGATGTATAGATGTGGTGCTGAGGGACATGGTTTAGTGGTGGACTTGGCAGTGCTAGGTAAATGGTTGAGCTCGATGATCTTTAGGGGCTTTTCTAACCCAAATGGTCTATGATTCTGTGAAATTGTTTTATGTTACCTCCATTCTGTTAGGCTAGCCACTGTCAATGTTAAGATAGAAGGACAAAGATCTTAGCAAGATTTTCAGAGTTTTAGTGTGAATGAAACCTACTATCCTCATCATAAGAGTGTGTCTCTGTTCCCTTTATGCATGGGTTAATGGCATGGCCCCATGCCATGGAAGAGCAAGTTCCTCTGTCACTCATAGTGTAGATTGTGCTCTTAGTCCTCAACTGTGTGTTTCCACACCTTTCCCTGTGTGCACATTGCTTTAGCAGCTGAAAGTCAATCTGGTTGAGGAAGCTGCCTGTAAGAAAGAGTGTCTCTTAGCCAAGTTTTGGTTTTGGTGTGTGAAGATTTGTACTGCCATGTGTTGTGTAATGTGGCAGCTAAGAGGTCCATTGTAGTGGAACAGAGGATCTGAGAGGAGGTGAAATGGGTTTGAGGCAAGAGCTGAAGGAAGAGGGGAAAGGAAAAAAGAGAAAAGAGGAGAAGGGAGAAGGGAGAAGAGGGAAGAGGGAAGAGGGAAGAGGGAAGAGAGAAGGGAAGGGAAGGGAAGGGAAGGGAAGGGAAGGGAAGGGAAGGGAAGGGAAGGGAAGGGAAGGGAAGGGAAG
>WTSP01016841.1:62656-102395 GCA_025331215.1 Actenoides lindsayi
ACTCCCCCGGTGCCTGCTCCACAGCATCAGTGGTGACGGTGATGTAATTACCATCAGGGGGGTTGGGTTTGATACTGCTTTTGTATATATTTGTATATATTCCATTTTTTATTATTAATAATTTCCTTTTCATTAAAGCTGTTCTAGTTTCCCTTTCTAATTGCTCAGTCTCTCTCCCATATTCCCTTTCTCTTCCCCTTTGGGGAGGGAGGGGGGCTAACAGACACTGTCTGTTATAGGTCTAAGGGGCCGCCCTGACCCTAAACCGTGACATCTTGGCAACTGGGAGATGTTTCTGGAGGCTGGAAGAAAGCAAATATCAGCCCTATCATCAAAAAGAGGAGGATTCAGTTGCCTTGATCCCTGGAAAGGTGATGGAGTAACTAATCCTGGAAACCATTCCAAACACATGGACAAGAGGGTGATTGGGAGTAATCAGCATGGATTTGCAAAGGGGAAATCATGGTTAACTGACTTGTTTCCCTTGATAGGACAGCCAACCTTATAAGATACAGGTAGAGCAATGGATGATGTTTACCTTGACTTTACTAATGCTTTTGAGACTGTCTCCTACAACAACCTTAAGTATAAATTAACAAAGTATACAGGGAGGACTGAAAATGGGACTGGACCCAGAGCATTGTGATCTGTGGCACAAAGTACAGTTGGGGCCAAGTCACTAGTGCTTTACCTCATGAGTTGATACTGGGGCAAAGGCTGTTTAATGTCCTGGGTGATGGGACTGTGTGCACCCTCAGTAAGTTTGCAGACAATACAAAACTGGGAAGAGTAGCTGATAGACTAAATGGCTGTGCCATCCCTGAACAACTGGCCTGAGTGGAATCTCATTAAGTTCAACAAAGGGAAATGAAAAATCCTGTACCTGGGAAGGAATAACCCCTTGAACTAGTACATGCTGGGAGCTAACTGACTTGAAAGCAGCTTTGCAAGAAAGCACATGGGTGTCCTGGTAGGCACCAAACTGAACAAGAGAAATGCATATGCACATCAAAGGCAGCCAATGCTTCCTGGGCTGCTGCATTAGGCAGTGTTACCGGCAGTTTGAAGAAGGTGATCCTTTCCTTCTATTCAACACTGATGATGCCACATCTGGAGTGCTGTGTTCAGTTCTGAGTTTCCCAGTATGGGAAAGATAAGGACTGACTGAAGTGAGTCCAGCCACAAAGGTGATTATGGGACTGGAGTATCTTTTGTATAAGGTGAGTCTGAGAGAGCAGGGACTGTTCAGCCTGGAGATGAAGAGGCTCAGAGGGAATCTCATCAATGAGTATAAACATCTGATATGATCCTGTGAAGTGGAAGGAGCCAAGCTCTTTTCAGTAGTGTCCACAGACAGGACAGGAGGCAAAGGGCAGAAATTAAAAACCATGAAATTCCATGGAGCAGGTTGCCCAGAGAGGTTGTTCCATCTAGGAAATACTCAGAACCCAACTAAACATGAAGTGGACAACAAACTGTAGCTGCCCCTACTTGAACAGGGATGTTGGACTATACGACCTCCAGAAATCCCTCCCAACCTAAACAGTTCTATGATTCTGTGAAGTGACTTAGGAGTTGGTTGCATCAGGACAAAATTCTTACCGAGGAGCCAGCCATCTTTGAATCAGTAGCCATGATGGGATAGGACCCACATATAGGCATCACAGACAAGGCAGCAACTTGTCATGTTTACAGTGTTCTTCTAGTGCAGAATGTAGGCACTGGCTTCATCTCATGGGAGATGAACATTGCTATGCATGCTATTCACTACCACAGTATGCTGTTAAAACTGAGTCTGCACAAGACATTGTGAATTGTCTGTTTCACAGATACTTGGTCAAAGCAATAGTGAATGAATTGTTCCTTATACAATCTCAAATCTGGATGAAGTTCCCCAAGACAGGATGATAAAAATCAAGGCCAACAGAGTGATAGCCCAGACGTTCTCAAAGGAGTTGGTCACAGAGCTATGCATCAACGATAGGTACTTTTATTCTCAAGAGAAGTGGTGGAATTGATGATAAACTGTGGAGGGGAAATGATCCTTGGTTTAGAGAATGCAGAGATACAACGTAAATTTGTGTTGTGGGAATATTAATTATATTGTTCCTATGACCAGACTATCTATCTGGGCTCAGCCTTGGACTCCTTTAATTTTCAGCAAGTGTGTATTCCCTTTACCAATTTGTAAAAGACAAACCCCAAATGAGCAACATGCCATATAGTTCTTTCAATCTAAAAAAAAAAAAGGTAAAAATTTAAATATAATAATTTTCAGCAAAGCAGAATAGCAGACTATGGAATAAAATAATGGAGTTCTGCCTGAAGCTTCTGGCATATGTCTCTGCCGTAATTACTTTGCTGAATTTAAATTACTTGATGAATTGATGAATTTAAATTACCTCACAAAATCGATATGAACTGATTTGTGTAAACTGCTGAACAGTAATTGGATTTAAGTCCTCATCTTATGTATGTCTATATTCTAATATCATTGTGCTCTAAAGAAAGGTTTGATGTCTTAACGTAACACACAGCTGAACACCATCACCTTCCATTTCTCTCTGTTCACAAATATGCATCCAGCTGTAGCTGTGAAAAACTGTGGCACTTTTATAATAAAGTATGACACGTACATCAGTCTTTTTTTTTTTTAATGTAAAATGGAGTAAGTGTACTGCAGTCATGACCTCCATCTCATTCAGATTCCTCTAGTGTTGTATTTCACTTCTCCATTGTTTTAAAGTGAAACAGCTCCATGCTGCTCTCAAAAGGTTTTCTTCTGAGGCTAAGCTAGGCTTGGATCATCAGAAAAAAGAATGGAGATCTCTGAAAACAAAATGAAAACCAACAAAGCAAGTGTTTATGGCTTGTTTGTAACTAATGAAAAGAGTTTTTCATTAAATAGTAATCTTTTTTCCTACCTAAACATACATAGTGGTTTGACAGCTCTTCCCATCTGTACTGTTTTGATTCATCCTTGCTGTGTGCTTCAGTAGCTTGCACTTACTGAGATCTGAAGCATTACCCTTATGTAATCATTTCCTCTTTGCCACACACTATATACTACCACTATAAATGTCCATGCTATTTTACAGATTTTTTGACTAAAATTGGTGTTTTCCAAATAAGAACAAAATCTATACAACAATATTTAACATAAAAATAGTGGTGATCACATCCCAGAGCAACTCATGTGATTCTACATTGTATGTTGGAATCACTGTTGTAAGCTCTGTGCTGCAGAATTCTGCTTAGTGTCCTGTTGCAGTGCAATCCTTATATTTCCAATGTGTAGAAAAAGGGGCTTCAAATCATGCATAAAATATTAGCAGAGGCAATAATACATCATTAGTTATGCACACATTTTGGAAAAATGTATGTTAGTGTATGATCTGCTCCTTTCATTTATCAGGGTATTATTTCTCAAGTGAAAATTGGAAAGAAAAAATTAAATTGGTACACATCACTGGACATATATGTGCTAATATTCTGTCAGTGTCTTTATTTTAAGATTTATGATACTCTGGCCGATACTGGAAGCACTCATTTCTGTCAAGAACTTCTTAAATAGAATAGCAGAATATGAAGCCATGAGACCATGTCTGTCTAAATAGTCAATTGCTACATTCCTAAGCTTTCTCAACACTTGGGTATATGGCGGCACAGCTTTTGATATCAATTTCAAGATACACTATTTTCAGTTGCTCTTCTTTTGGCCTGTTTTCCTTTCATTTTTGGAATTGAGGACATATTTCTCACCTTTGGTGAGAATAGGTTCAAATCCAGTGTCAAGTTCATGTCTCACACTTTTATGAAAAGTACTTTTTTCAGTTTATTTGACAAATTGCTCCAGTTCCTCCCCAGCATCTCCTACAGTGGAGTTACTTGTTGTACTGGGTGTAGGTGTCCAGGTGCTGGTAGTGGGGGCTGCAGGGATGGTCTCTGTGAAGAGAGGCCAGGGCTGCCCTGGGCCAGATGCATCCTGTTCCAGCCAGCTCCCACGGACCCACCACAGCTGAGCCCCTTGCACAAGATGGTGGCGCCTCAGAGGGAAAACATATTTAACAAAGTGCAAAAATTATGCATGGCAGTGAGGAGTGAGGGAAAAATGTGAGAGGAACAGCTCTGCAGACACCAAGGCCAGAGAAGGAAGAGAGAGAGGAGGTTTTCCAGGCACCAGAACAGAGATTTCCCTGCTGCCCATGGAGAAGACCATGGTGAAGCAGGTTGTGCGCCTGCAGCCCATGCCATAGACCATGGCAGAACAGATCTCCACACTGCAGCCTGTGCTGAGCAGGTGAAAAATGTGAGGAAGAAGGAGCAGCAGAGACAAAATGTTATGAACTGACCACAACCTTCATTATGCATCTCACTGCAGCACATGGGGAGCTGAGGGAAGGCAGAGGAGTTGGGAATGAAGGAGTGAAGTTGACCCTGGGATGAAGAGAGATTTAGAGGGAAGGTGTTTTTAGTTGTATTTTTGTTCTTCACCATCCTACTGTATTTTTAATTGGCAATAAATTAAATTCATATCTCCTGATTTGAGGCTGTCTTGCCCATGACAGTAATTGGTGAGTGATCTTGTCTTTATCTCTGCACTTCCTCCTTCAGATTGAGATTTGTTTTGTTAGGGAAGCATTGGATCTTTATTACCCCTCCCTTTTTTTTCCTTTTTAACCCCCCCCCCCCCCCCCTTTTTTTTTTTTTAACAGAAAGTTAGGCAAAATTTGGTCAAAATGCACAGATCCAAAAGGGCCTTCCACTTTCCATTGACTGCATAGAGATTCAGGGGTCTGAAAAATGTGGAGTAAGCAGTCTGGGCTGCCACTGTGTTCTGGTTTCAGGTGACATGCTAGATATCTATCTCTGCTTTGGCACCATGGCAGGCTTCTCTGACTGTGTCCACTGGGAAGCTGAACTGCAGGTGAGGAAGATGCTCTAAAAGGCTGAAAATGCTGCAGACAAGTTCTTTGTATTTGCAGAAAGAGAAGAAAGAAGCCTTTTACTCCTTCCACAAAGTGAAGAGTCACGAATAAGTGTAAAGGAAGAAGTCAACTGAGAATCTTTTCTATAGGCCATGTATGTGTTTTCTTCTTTCTCTGCTCTTCCGTTTTCATTGTGAAACAGAATTACTGTTCATAAAGACAGCTACTCAGCTGAGCAGACTTCTGGTGTCTCTGTTGGGCCTTAAATCACTACCACCCCTTTGTATTGGAAGAGAAAAGATTTGTGAGGGCAAATCCAGAGATTTTTAAGCTAATGAATTTTTCAGACTGTTTTGGTCTCTGAAATTACATGAACATGTGTCACTATCTTGTATATCACAAAAGATCTTCAAAGAAAACTGGCTTGTCAAGGTTCAAATAAGAGAGTGAGGAGACACAGAAACAATTAATATAAAGATACTGGAAGAAAACCCACTAATCTCATAAGACATAGTTTGGAATGGGGAAGAAAAACCTAGCTTCTCTGAAATGCTGACTAACTAGATAGTTCCTTCCCCCCCTTTTTTTTTTCCCAGGTGTTTTTTTATTCTTTATTATCATTAAAAGGTGATCCTCCAATTACCTAATGAGTTGTTGACAGTGTCTTATGCTAAATGAAATAATGCATTATGACTGTTTCTCTGTGTGCATGATTTTATTGACGTACATACTTATGTTGCAGATCTTACTTACAGAACTGATCTCCTCTTCACAATTTTGGAACATAAATTGCAGCCTGCCACAAAGTGTAAAACCTCACACAGATATGCTGATGCAGTCAACTTGGTTTTCTTACGTAATTCTTTATGTATTGTATGTTTTAATATGGTTTTTTGTCTTAAGTGAGTAACATGCCCGAAAAAGGTTATAGGGCCCCATTTCTGTTTTCATTGACAGTCACAGTCTTACTTAATTTCTTTTGGTTTACACGGGTGACCCTGGATAGACTTAGATTTGATAAACAGTTCTGCCTGTATCAGACAAGAAGGCATAATGTTAGCCCTCTACGTCAGAGCTGCACTTGCAGGGCACACAGAAGTAAGGAGCAATGAAGTATATTTTAACCACTAGAGAGCACAGATAAATCAGTCTTAACTACATATAGGCAGCTGATCTTTGGAAAAGGGCTATTGCCGGGTTTATATAATTGCTTTTCAGAGAAGAACCACAGAGTGTTTTCACTGAACATAAATGAAACACCTTGGCATCCACTGAAGCAGAGTTGGATCGGGAGAGCTGGCAGCCTCTCACAAGAAGCAGTTTTGTTGAACTGCCTTTGAAGAGTTTGAACTGGCAGTGCTGTATTCTGGCTGCAGGGTAACTTGGCTGACAACATTAGGATTTCCCCTGACATTAAGCCATTAAAAAAAAAATCATTTCCTTCCCTCCCACCCCCATTCAGAAGGAGAAACTATTTTCACTGCCAGACTTAGCGAGTGTTAGTCCCTCATGAAAGGAGCGGCAGAATTAAAAGCATTTAAGTTTTTAGTAATTAAAGAGCAAAAGGAGCAAAAGACACAAATTAAAGATATCTTAACTAACTCATATTTAATGGGCTATTAGATTTTATTTTACAATCAGAACATGCAAAATTATGAAGGGAATCAGAGATAATTAAAAACTGATAGGAGAACAATTTCAAGAGCTTAGGCGGTAATACTGCTTTTGGTAGATGAAGTGGTAGACAGAACATATGAGTCTCAGTCACATGAAAGTTGTGGACTATGTCTCCCAGAATCCAACATCTTGGACAGATTTCTTTTGCAAAACTGTATGAAAATATCATTGATTAAAAAATACCTTGTTTGCAGACTCTTCCTTGGTCTTCTACCTTGATCGTTCATCGCCCCAGAGAGGTGTACAGTAATGGAACTAATGCTGCACTAGACCAGTATTTCTGAGTTGTACTTTTATTTATATATCACAGAAAATTATTTTCCTTTTTTTTTCCTCGACATGTCATTCTCTCATTTTTTTCTGATGAGGCTACCACTGCCTTGCTGATGGGTCTGCATTTTGTATTTGTTCAATACCATGTCTCTGGGTGTGGGGCAAACTATTATGTTTAACAAGGTTGCTTTGAATTGGATTGATTATTTTTTTGAGCTAGAAGACACTTCCAATTCAATCCCACTTGAAAGATTATAAATGCACTTTTTCATGTATCACCTGAACTTTCAGTTACAGATTTGAATAAAATTGTTTTCATATTAGCATTATTTGGGAAGTCCATTTAAGATTTTTCTTGCAGATGATTATAAATTGAGTATGTAATAATCTGTGCAAGCATTATTCTAATTACCAGCTTTATTCTGTAATTCTCTAGGCTGTTGTTCACGGTGTTTGCCCCTTTCTGCTTGCCTTGGATTTCTCTTGCAAGTTCTGCAAAATGATTAAACTTACATATGAAACTTATAATATTGTAAGTTTCCACTGTAACTCAAGAGCTTGCTTAGAGTTCTGAAAGCTCAAGACATATTGCCAAGAGTCCTGAGGCTACAGTGGAGAAAAAGAGGCAACTAGTCACAGATAAAGAACACAAAATGTACAAAGAAAACCAGGGAAATCATACATAAATTTCTGCATGATTTTCCTGTCTTGTAAACACTGGTGGTACTCCACCGCTTTTTCTGAAGACAATCTCATTAACATCTTTTTCCTGTTCTGAAGGAAAAACGGCCTGTTGTACCAAATGCTTGCTCTCCTTCTTTTCAAGAACTTTAATTTTGTCTCAGTAGAGAATACTTTTACTCTTCCATGCACATGCTCATGCTCTCGCGTATCAAAATATATTTTTCTTTGCAACAGAAGTCTGATAATTTAAAAAACCCCAACTGTTAGAAGCAGTGAACGCTAAAAGCCTGCTGAAGTGCTTGGAAATACTGAAATGCTGGTGCTCCCTCTTGTGGTCCAACTAGAAGAAGACAACCTCCAGATCGATTGGAGGTAATTACAAGTTGGAAAGCTAATCTTATTTTGAGGAATCTTCCATTATCACCTGCTTAGACGATCAGAAAGTGCCAACCTCCTGTGCTGCATGGTGACGGAGAAGCATCCTCTCCTGTGCTGCTCGCAGGAGCTGGCTGGCAGAACAAGGTGCAAAAAAGAGTATGTTGTACCAGTCTTCTGTTTCTCCTCTGTCTGATAAACAGCTGTCCACCTGAAAGTATTGTACATACACTTGAAGGGGTTAAATCTTAATCGAGGAAATTTCATAAACATTTATACATTGTTTTTCTGAATTAATATTTTGGGTAGTTTGATTAGTAGTATGTTACTGGAAATGATTGTGATTCATCAATAATCTGTTTCTTGAAGACAGTCTTCTTGTGTATTCTTAGAAAATAAAATAAATTTACCTTATTTATTTATTTATTTATATCAAATGTATTTTCAACCACTCTGTCCCTACCATTTCATTCTATCTTTCTTTTAGAGTTACTAGACTTCAGCTGTCCTTTTGGTCATGAGTGTTTGAGGGGATTTAACTGTAAGGGATGATGGCAAATTCATGATCTGATAGCTGGAACTGAAAGCCACCAAACTAACCACTAACTAAAAGATGCATTAAGTAAAAGTGGGTTTAAATACCTGCATGGACTGTGGCCACACTGAGGTCTGAGAGACTGTGTCAGTCTAAGTAATACTTGACACATACTGCATTTACAGGAAATTATAGGGTCATAGAATTATATGTTTGGGTTGGAAGGGACCTTAAAGATAATCTAGTTCAAATCCCCTGCCATGGCAGGGACACCTCCCACTAGACCAGGTTGCTCAAGGCCTCATCCAACATATTCATGTATGTATCAAAACCTTAAAGTGCTTGCTAAACTTACCAAAAGAAGCATGAAAAAGTTAAACATAAAAGAGAGGGTAATTTTCAGACTCCTGGTTTTGTCTCCCAGCTAGAGCTGAGTCTAAGCCCAAAAGGTTTTGTATCTAGAGAAATCTTTTCTTCCCTGCTACTGTATTCACAGCAGTAAGAACTGGTGAAACAGTTCACAAACATGCTACGAGACTAGAAGATGCTCATCTTTTCAGTGTATTTCACAACAGCCTATGACCCAAAGTGGAGCAGAGTGTCTCAGGATTCCTGAGGCTTATTTCAGGCACAGTGGCAGTGTTTAAAGATTGTGACATAGCTAATCACTGAGACTTGGCATATCTAGTTCGAAGTGCACCACACGACTGTGCTTCAGTCATCGATGCAAAAAAAATTTTAGAAGAAGTGCTGAGGGCAGAAAGAACCATTTCTGTAGTGGGAAAAAAACCCCTAAGGATGTGACTGATTTTCTCCTGTTGAGCATGTGAACTTAAGAGGACAGCACATTATCAATATGATGCTCACATCTTTGTCCAGTCTTGTGTAAATGTAAAGGCTTATAATGCTCCATTTTCCAAACTGTAAGTAACCATAAGTAGACATTCTACGGAATTGCACTAAGCAAAATTAAACTGCCATAAAGTTCATGTGTGGCACTAATTGCAATTTAACTGCATGGTTATTACAAGAGCTTTTAATTAACCTAGTCATCATACTGTGGCATACAAATTGTGCGTAATAGCAGCATGCTGAGTTTAATGACAATAGGTTTGTCTGAACTGTGAAAATCAGGAGTTTTATAATTTTCTGAGGTTTCTTTTTATACCCTTAAATATTGTGCAGAATTTAAGAACATTTAACCAAAAGAAACAAAACCAAAACCAAAACCTACACCAAAACCAAACCAAACCAAACAAAGCAACAACAACAACAAAACAACAGAAAAAAAAATGGTAATAAATTTTTGGGACTTGTCTGTTTTAAAGTTTTATATCAGTCTTTAATTCTTCCTGAAATTCAGTGACATGTGTAATTCTCTCCTGAATAATACTTTTGGTGATTTCTCAGTCTCACTTTTCTCATGGTATTTTCAGTCCCCTTTGAGAATCATTTTACACAGTCTTTTAGGATTTGGTGTTTGAAGCCAAGAAAAATGCTCAGTTTGTGGAAATGTTAAGTGGGAATACCCTTTCAGTGAAACTGAAAGAATACATTCTGATCAGATGTTGCTGCAAAATGGTTATTTATGAGATCATTAGCGTAGTGAGAGAATTGCTCTTCTCTCAAAGTTATGATACCAGTCTGTGTCTCTCAAGACTGGCACTAATCGCACTGTACAAATTCTTACTCAGAAGGTTAACTTTGCAGCACAAAGACTGAAAATTATCAAACATGGCTAAAGGATGTAGTTGTAGTTTTTCAGAAAGCACAGGAATTACAGCTAAGTGACATTACACTTACACTGTGTGGTTATTCCTGGAGATGTAAAGAATGCATTAAAAAAAAACCAACCAAACAAGCAGGCACTATAATGGAAAGTGTATTTATCTATTTTTAAGACTAATATCAGCCCTGTAGTGGGAAATGAGATACTGACATTTTGGTTTTACATTTTTTGGCTCACAGAAGAAATCAGGTGAAAATGAAGACTGGGCAGTGAGGGATGCAAACGTACGTTTGGCATACATATACAGTTAATGGTTTAAACGTGATATAAAAGTGACAGCCACTAGTGAATGGCTACAAAGCAGACAGATTACGTTCAGCTGGGTGAGTGATAGAAGTGTGATGTACCAAACACAAAAAGAAGAACCAACACCACATATAGCCAGTTGTTCAGTCAGTGGTCCCAGGGGTTTAAATGTCAGAGATATGA
Source organism: Actenoides lindsayi (assembly GCA_025331215.1). Lineage (NCBI taxonomy): Eukaryota > Metazoa > Chordata > Aves > Coraciiformes > Alcedinidae > Actenoides > Actenoides lindsayi. The sequence goes on from WTSP01016841.1 coordinate 73,347, forward strand.
GAAAGGTCAAAAAGATGATGACATCATCACTGTACAGGCGGAAGTAGCTTGTCTTGCAGAAACTGTCTGAAGAAGGAAGTGACTTTGCTAAAGACTGGTGAGCTAACTTTCAGCTGTGAGAGCTGCTGCTCTCGTTAACAGAACTGAATTCTCAGCAGTATGATTACTGTCATTCAGTTCTTTGTGGGAATGGCAGAGATGTATGTGGTGCTGTACAAACACTTTTTATCATTTAACTGTTTTCAGAATTTTCCAAAAATGGCTTTTGGAAAAAAAAATAAATCATTTGTTAAAAAGAAATTTCAGATAATAACTGGATTTTTATGGTATTTATATATATATAAAGTTTATATTTGAAACTAAAATTTATTTTTAAAATGTATCAATGAATGCAAATTTCCCAGCATTGCCCAAAGCATTTCTTGAGACATCCATTCAAGGAAAATAACCAGAAAGATCATTAGACAGTATTTTGAAGCAACTGTGTAATACATATAAAATAAATATCATCCACATTCCAAGCCACCATGACTGTAAAAGTTATTGATTTTCTTTCTTTGTTTATTTTAGTTAGAGTGAAATGTAAAGAGATTTTATTGTAAATTCAAGAAATGTAGAGAGCTGTGGATTCTCCTGCCTTCCTAGTGGACTTGCATGCATATGTTTTTCAGTTTACTGCAACTGGAGCCAGTTTTGTTTATTTTTCTTCCTGTTTATTACCCTGACCCAAAGGACTAGTACTCATCTGCTTAGTATCTGTATTACACAGTGAATCATCACCATGTTTCTCTTCTTCTCACAAGCTCCCACCCTGAAGTCAGTCTCTGAGGCACTAGAGCAGATCCATAGAAGACCAACTAAGCTGTTGAAAGGCCTGGAGAACAAGTCTTATGAGGAGCAGCTGAGGGAACTAGGGCTATTTAGTCTGAAGAAAGGAGGCTGAGGGGAGACCTTATTAATCTTTACAACTACCTGAAAGGACATTGTAGACAGGTTGGTGCTGGTCTCTTCTCACAAGTAACTAGTGCTAGAACAAGAGGGAATGGCCTCAAGCTGCACCAGGGGAGGTTTAAGCTAGACATTAGGAAAAATTTTTTCACTGAAAGTGTTGTGAGGCATTGGAGCATGCTGCCTAGGAAGGTAGTTGGGTCACCATCCATGGATGCATTTAAAAGCCATATAGATGTGGTGCTTGGGTATATGTCTTAGCGGTGGACCTGATAGAGTAGCGTTAATGGTTGGACTTGATGATCTTAAAGGTCTTTTTCAACCTTGATGATTCTATGCCTCTATGATCAATAAGCATAAGAAAATATGAGCAAAGTGAGACAAGTAAGAGGGCAAATGAATTTTTTATCTCCGATAGATCTGCATTATATTGGTGTAGAGTGGCTGATGGGATAGACTGCTGTAGAGGCTGGCAAAATGCAGCATTGAAGGAGCAGATTTGCACAAGGATGGACGAAGCCTAGACAGAGTGTAAAGACTTTCAGGGTGGGAAATGGGAATCCAGTTAAACTGATGGAGAAAATGGGATAATGTGGTCTGAAAAGAAGACTTAATGGGGGAAATAGTGAAAAAAGTGTGAGGGAGGTTTGAAACTGAATTTGAGGACAAAAACAAATGTAGCAAGATGCTGTCCAAGGAGACACTGCCTCTGATAGGAAATGGTGAGGTGAAGGGATGTTTAAATTGTATACCATTAAATACCTTAAAGGACATTAGGCTTATATACAGGGACAATTATATTGCAGGTAAATTCATGCACCTCGTTTGAAGGGGGTTCAAAGTATAGCTTGGATGCTGAAATTAAGACATGTGAATTGCAGCCAAAAAGGACTATTCACTTCCAACTTTACCCTCACTTTCAGTTTGTAACCTGAACACTCATTCATATGTAGTAATAATGCTGAATCTTTCTTCTTTTGACTGGCCTAAGCAAGTAGTTCCAATGAGTCTTTCATTATCACTAATTACGCCATGCATAAAAACAAAGAAACTCATCAAAATTAGGTGTATTCATTTTATTTTAAATTATAAATGTATTTCTTAACTAACACTGCAGCAGTTCTTAGCTGGAAAGGTGGTTCCTAAGACTTGCACTTCTCTCTTTAATGTGTGTGATGGTAACTTGAAAAATGAGATTTATTTAATTTCTTTGTTCTTAAATTTGGGAATACAAAATTCAGCAGGAAATAATAATCCTTGTTGCATAATATAAGCACCCTTTTCTCTTTCTCATGGAAGCATTCTGAATATGTTTCTTCTTCAAAAATTAGATCCCCGTCTTAGAGCCAACAGCAATCTCCTTTCTCCCTTTTTCTTTTAAAAACGTTGTCTACCTATTGTAACCAAGTTTTCATAAACCACATCCAGTACAAGTTTTTCAATAGTGCATATGTGCTATCTTACATAAAATATGTGCTGTTCAGTCTGCTTAGTATCATCTGATGTGATCCCCAACATGTAGTATCTCTTCTTTAATAAATATGTATGGTCCTAATTATTCTGTAACTAGGAAGAATAATGAGCTCTGAACATCAGTTGATATTCTCTAGCATACAAAATGCTCAATATCTCATTTTACAAAGAAGAAAACAGGAGTTCATGTGACACTGTATCTATTGACATCTAGACCAGAAAGCCAGACATAGAAAATCTCATGATATTTCCCACATCTATGGTCCAAATCATTACATTTATATCTTGCAAAGTTTCCACCATGCTAGCTGTTCACTATATGCTCTGGGTAACTGTGCTGAACATGCCATAATAATTCATCAACCCTGAAAGAAATCACAAAGTTCAATGCATATTAAAACTGTGATTGGGGTATATTACAGAAGAAATGGAAATACGCTTCTGTTCACAACTCATCATATTCTCTGAGGTTCCTGTTACTATTTGCATAACAATACACTTTCCTTACAGGAAGGAAAAAGCCACAAGCAATAAAATATATGTGTTAACTTGCTTATACACCTGGTAGTCCTTCAAAAGGAGTGATTTGATTTTGTTTTGTTTGTTTTGGTTTTTTTACTATGAAAAGAGTGATTATGTGTTTGCTGCATTCCTTATGGATATAGTGTTGAGAAGTATGGTAATTAACAATACTTTTCTTAGCTTAATGTCCACAGAAATTTCTTTCTTATTAAAATGGACTTAATATTGAATTAAGAGATGCAAAATAATTTTTGTCTACATGTGTTCTTTCCTTCTTGTGGCTTTTTTTCCTTCTAGGTGAACAAGGTATGTGGTCCTCCTGTAAGGAAGTCTACACAGTTTCCAGGTTGCTCATTTGACCAGAACAAAGCTAATCAAGCCTTGAAGAGGTTATCAAGAGACAGTGAAGAAACCCTTGCCAACAGAAGAAAGTAAGACATTAGTTTTACAGCCAGAAAGAAAGAATAAAGTAAGCCATTAATTTTACAACAGAATAGACTATATTCAATGCAATGGCATGCATTACTGAAGAATAAAGACTGAAAAGAATGAAGCATTCCAGTAACATAATTTGCTTGATTAGATTTTGAAAAGAGTAATTTCATGACTAGATTTTGTTTTCTGAAATAATAAGCAAAGCATAAGACCAGAGTCATTTGGTGTGGTTTAAACTATTTTAAGTAGTGGATAGTGGTAGACTATGAACATTAGCTCTATGTTTGTGCAAAAATTTTCAAATTACATTTAAATTTCACATCAGCAAGCATTATTAAATCTGTCAGAAAGTGATCATGGCTCTTATCAAAAGACTATTTGTACAAATTGATCAGACAGGAAAAAAAATAATTACTTCTTAAACACCTTTCTACTCTAAAAAATGAAGACAACTAAGCACTTGGGGCTAAATCTTGAAATCCTTGTTTAAGGAAGTTCAGCTGATTTCCCCCTCCCCCCTTCCTGGTTTTTTTTGCCTATATATAGTGAATTGAGGTGGCTGCAAAGACCTGGAGATTTGATTTATACTTGGCTCAGCATTAAAGGTTAAAAAAAAAAATGCCTAACTGCATATGAGCCAGATGTAAGCTATCACTGCAGTCTATGGAGAGGAGGACTCACTTCAGTACCCACACAGCTATGAGCATCCAGTGCTACTTGAGGATATTCTGCTGCAAAGAAGGACTCAGGTGTCCTGTAAGTTGTATTGCATATTCCAGTGTTCTGTAGATATCCTGGATAGCTGAGGGCATCTCAAAGGCTAATCTGTCCTTAGAGAAATTAATCAAGTCTTTAATGACCATAAGGAGTAATAGTACTGTAAAGGAGTAAGGACAATGTTACAGTTGAGACTAAAGGTCCTATTGTGCAAATAATAGTTTAAAACAGAAATTTCATTTGTCTCACCATGTTTGCTAAGATACAGAGAGGTTTTCTTTGTCCTCTTTTTCCTTTCTTTTCACTTATCTGTGCAGAAGGAAACTGAAGTGAGAGAATTGCAGGGAATAATTGCTCACTCCTGATGTCTGGAAAGAGTGCCTCTGAGCTTCAAAGGCAGACCATTCTTATTAGTGCAAGGTCCTTCATGTTCCACATAGTGGAGGAAAAAAAAACAAGCAAACACAGGATTTAGAGAACATTGTGGGAACGGAGAGAGGTGCAAAATGGAAGTTTGCTTTAGTCAGCCCAGAAGTACATTAGGCAAATTCTACAATGTCACTTAATCCAGGACTATTCCATGTTTTGAAATAAGTGGTGTCTGGACTGACAGCAGATGAGAGTGCCCAAAAAAAAAAAAATCAAGAGTAGAGGCAGTGGACAGCACAAAGCAACCTTGTTTTCCCATGACTTTCCACCCGCCTGAGATGCTGGAAACGCTTTATGTTGTGCAACAGGCACTACACCAAACAGGGGGAGGGGGAGAATGTTTGAGATCCACTGACATAGACTTCAGTTTAACAACTTTATAGTTGGTATCATCTTCATTTGCTGTCTCTTGGATCACCTCCTTCCGTATTAGTCACAATGGCTTTATGTTTCACTTTACATTCCCATGGCAACTGTAACAATTCCTCACATGGAAGAGCTACTTCAGCAAATGCTTGCAGCCTGTTTTTAAGGAAGTGATGTTCTCTGAGTCTAACTCCACTTTATTTACCTCCCATGTACTTGTGGCAGGAGGTTGCTCTCAACAACAGGCTTTAGCAGAAAAGAATAGGCTTTTCCTCAACTATCTACAATGGATCAATGACAGTTATCTGAGGGAAACAAATGAACAAAAAGATTCCATTAAAAGTGTGACTCCTAAGAGTTCCCTGATTTCTAGATATTTTTCAAATGCATCTCCAGATGAAAGTTTACATTTTAAAGTACATAGCGGAATGCCTCTGCATAAACTTTTCCTAAATTATTTTTCTATCGGACCTAAGCTGGTATTTTCTAATACTATGTGGTACAAAAAGAAAAGGAGATTTCTCTGTGTTTTTGACAGGTTAATTTAAAAAAATTCTAAGCAGAACCTTCCATAGTAACATACAAACTTGAAAGAATATAATACTTTTTCCTCCGAACTTAACATGGCAGGCAGATTTTAGCACAGAGGATAAAATAGTAAGAAAAAAATGAACGTTTCCAAATAAACAGATAAGAAGTATCTGAAGCTTCCACTGATTGTGATTGCACATTTGTGCTCAGCTGCCTATAATTACACGCTATCTGGTCTAGAAGATGATGATGTGAAAATTGACATTCATACCATCTGCCCTTCTAACTACTTTGGTCAGACATCAACAGGGGCTGAAATCAGTTATTACTTCTGTATTAACTTTAGCTTTGCCTCAGGGTGTATTTACTAATAAACTGAATGACCTTTCTGTTAGAATGCAGTTTGTCAAAAGATATTATGGCAGCTCTATTTATTTCAATTTCTATGTTATACAAGGATTGATTGTACAGAAGAAATTCCAACTGTTTACTATGAGAGGACTCTCTAAACAATAGGTTTTATCCAGAATGTAAACCCAAAGCATAGACAAAATCAAAATCAATCCCACTCAATGGGAAATAGAGGAAAACTGCAGACATACTATGCATACTGGATGCAATTTCAGGGATGGAGGAATACAAGATATGATTATTCATGACTGAGAGAGTGTGAATGAATCGTATTTACATATTTTAAATCTATTGCACATAGGCAATTATATCTTGCATAGTCGAAATTGACCCATCCTGAGATTGTCACACTGCAGTTTTAGACTTAGTGCACTCATATCACATTTAATAGGTGTAGTAAATCTGAATCACTCTGGTTTGTTTAAAATATTTGTCCTGTAATTACAAGAAAGAATATGTGGCTTTTAAAATAATGGACCATATATGATCACTCATGTTTTCTCTGTTTTAATTTGGAGTACTCAATAATTAACAATTCAATACCTTGATTGCATTTTAGGCCTACGCTAACTAAATGTAGGGAAAAGTATCGAATATTTCTGGCTTTTTTTCACAATTCCAGACACTATACAAGTGTAACATAAAGTGAACTTGCTGGTTTACAGAGCAATTAGTACAGCATTTCCTGATGCCTTTCTTTCTGCCTGCAGTTCATAGATAACTCTGTATAGTGTGGTGTTCTAAATCAGAATGAATTAGTATTTTCATTTTTCACAGCAGGAGTGGGTGTCCCAGGAAGAGATTATTTCAATACATAAACAAAGCATTTATAAACATAAATATCACAATTCAGTTAAAAACTACTAACTAAAAAGTAATTCAAGTACAAAAAGTTGTTAGTTCTATGCATCTTTACAATTATTTAAAATAGTAATACATAGTTTATAACCTACTAGCACAGCATGTGATAAAACTGATGTCATTTTTCAGACAATTATTTAAATACCAACTAAATATTTAATATCTACATCTTAAACCCATCTTACCTAGATCTTGAGTTGCTCCATAACTCTGACAAATACTCTTTGTAGTATTTGTAACACTGTGCAGGGGACTAGTTGACAGCACTTTTGAAAAAGAGATGACTTATTCAATACACCTATTGTTTTTATTTGCTGTGGCTGGGGTTTTTTTGAACATTTTTTTGGTATGCTTGTAAAAGTGTAGCATTGCAAACTGTATCACAGCTATGCAAGAATATTTCAGATTGGAGGAAAATAATTCCTGTTCCAGAGCATGAGTAAAATATTTTCTTTTAACTCTGACCAACGAGAATATCATCTTTGTAAACTACTGAAGTCTATCTGAAAGAATCAAACTTACCTAACAGGAAATTGACAACTTGATTTAAGAAATCATTGGAACCAACAGAGAGTAATAGAATAAGCACATTCCTTATCTTCTTGTAGAAACACAAACCAGCAATACTGCTTAATGTTATTGATTGACACTGTCAATTATTTCCCGTGTTCCCCTGTGCAGAGAATTTATCAGCCACCTCCGGCTCTACAGAGCCTTTTACGGCGGACTAGCTGATCAGTTGTGCGGTAATGAGTTGGCAGCTGCTGATGGACTCCCATGCTGGAACGGAGAAGATGTTGTAAGAAGGTACAGTTCTGACTCATTTTTGTCTTTTCATTGTGTTTCATGTTTCGCTAAAGTAGCTATCAACTCAAATCAAGTACTTTGTTTCCCTAGGTATGTGGCAAGGTTAATTTTTGGCACCTGAACATATACTGGAATGGCATTTAAAAAATACAGTTGGAGAAAAAGAGCATGGATTTTTGTTTGAGCTTGATCTTTATGAAATGCTCCTTTTAAAACAGTGTGTGATACCAGAGTCAATCTATTTACTTAAAACTTTCTCTGGCTCTGAAGAATGAAGTGATCTTTTAATACATACGGTTTCTCAGGAGAGAGATGAAAGTTAAAACACAAAGATAAAACTTAAAGGTGAAACACATGTTATTTTATGTATGCAGTGGCTTGGGAGACATCATTCAGCAGCAATGGGAAAGAGAAGATAATAATAAACTGCTATGCTACTAGGTGTGTATCTCTGGAATCAATATATATCACAGCTTACAAAACACCAGCATTTGTGGATGTCAGAAGGATTTTCACAGAGCTGATCTCTGTTTTTGGTGTATTGCTGTCGTCACCAAAACAATTATTTCTCTGAGCAAGAAGTCCTTGTGATATTACAAGGGTCATTGCAATTTTATTTTTTTTTTTTCATAAAGATCATGTTGTTTATACAGCATTTAATGGTAGGTGGTATCAAAGGTCTTATCAAAGAAAGTTGCTTAAGGCTGTGAGTTGAGTTTATAAAGTGGGAGATAGCTGATACCAAGGAGAAGGAACAGTGACAGCCTGCACCTTCAGATATCTCTAAAAAAGTGTAGGTAGGAACTGTAATTTATTGATTAACAACACCTAAGGGAACAGAATGGATATGCTTTCAGCAAACAAATACAGGCCTACTTTTCTTTATCTTCTTGAGTACTCTAATGTTTTGTCAGCACCAAGGCCGAATGAGTGGTTGACTACCTTGATAATCTCATTGAGACCTTTTGTCGTAAGGTTTCAACAGTGTTTCCACAGTGATACGTTCCTTCTTTAAATATCTGTATTTGAGATTTAATATCAACTTTACCTCCTGGCCTTTGTTTTGCTGCCCTTCCCCAAATGAGTTGTGCTACTCCTGCCAAATGTTTCAGTAATGATTTGAAGTAAATATCTTGCAATTGCAGATTTCCTAAGAATGAGGTTCTTGTATCGTTACTTTTGACTGCTTATAGTCTTGCTATATAATATATTTTCAAACCCATATTATTATATTATATGATACTATTATATTTAATTATTATATTTAATTATTATACTATCACTGTTTATACTCTAATACTATACTGTTTGATTTTGATTGATTAGACACTAAAGTCCTTATAAAGAAATGAAATATTCTACTGAATTCTAGACTATATTGTTTTTTAAAAATAATTTGATTTGACTAAAAATATTCAGTTAATGCAATTCATTTATTTGCGGATCAACCTAAAGATACAGTTGGTGACAAAAGCACTGTATCTTAAAAGTAAGACCACTTTGATATTAATTTAACTTATAAACTTCCTTACTAAAATATTTTGGTTTCATATGCACATTAATATATATTTATATTTTTGGTCAGGTAGTGTTAACTTCCTAAAGAGCTTCCTGACAGGTAGATAATATTTAGAAGTACAGTGTGCTGATTAAAACCAGAGGAGCAAGATGCTCTCAGTTGCTCTGGGTTATCAGCTGCAGCTGAGATCTGTAGATTAGTTCCTACATCTCAATACCTCTACTTGTACATATAATATATTGTGGTACATGTTCTTCTGCTTCAGTAGCTATGTGAAGCTGCTCACATCTATCCTTTTCCTCCCCTTCATTTTGCCTTGTTACTCAGTCAAAATGTCCTTTGTTCAATTTTATTCGTTTATATTTTTTCTTTTGTAACTGAAGGGGGGGGGGAATCTTTCCTGTGCTTTGACAGAGATCAGTTGTTTACTATTATAATTATTACAAAACTGTCAATCTAGGGAAAAATGGGCACTTCTCTTTGCATGGTTAGTCACATCTGTGTGCCTGCTATGAAGGTAAGGCACGTGTGACACAAGCATGCAGTAGAAAAGCACACATGCTGGGCGTGGAGGTTCTCTTGCTTATCAAAAGTCAAACGCAGCCTCAGAAACATACTCAAAAAAACCCCAAATCTGCAAATTCACAAACAAGGAGGTAGTGTTTGAGCAAGAAAGGCTCCTGATCTGTCCTAAAGATTGTGCTGGGAAATGATATTTTAAATTGATTAATGAAGCAAAGGACTAGCAGAGGGATGTACTGGGAGCATCAGAAGTCTTTTTGGGGATATTTTGGTGGGGAAATGAAGATGTCAGACTTTGGGAAGGTGGACTGGACGAAGTGAGCCTAACCACTGTGCAGGCAAAACAGATTAGAAGGGACTAGTAACATGCAAAAAAACCAGGGCAAGTAATTCAAAATGATTGTGATGAAACTCAGCCTGAGCCCACTTTTGACATTTTCTGGAAAACTGTGGCCTACAGATAGAGTATTCCCAGCATTATGAGATCAATCAAAAATCTGGGAAACTCAGCTTGTAAAAAAGGAGTTAAAGAATTATGTTTGATTACCCTGGGAAAAAAAAAAACAAACCACAAACCTGTTAAGAGAAAATGCAGAGCTCACACAGGCTGTTGCTAGGCTGAAGAAAAATATCTGCTAACTGCTTCCATATGGGTAGGACATGTAGTAAACATTGGAAATATATTCTGATTAAATATTAAGGAGAGTTTTCAAGTGGCAAGGGCAATAAGGAAAAAAAATAAGTGGTTTTGGGGTGTAGCATCTTCCTGAAGGAGAATGTTTAAGAACAGGAAAGGCAAGGTACTAAGAAATGATGCAGCAAAAGATGATTTTGCCTTAGAGATATGGAGTTAAACTGGATAACTTCTTAAAAACTCCTCCAACCCTCTGATTCTGAATCTAGGATTATCTAAATCCTGTGTTGCCTTGATCTCAGGATACTGTGACATTTTACAAGCAATAATGACCTGAGCAGGCATCATTGTTTTCCTCTGTAAATACTGAAGAACACACGAATCTGTATGCTCCCTCTCTTTTCTTCTTTTTTTCTTCCTCTCTCCCCTGTTCTCCCCTCCCCACCAATACAGTAATAAATAAAGATATAGGTGAGTTAATCTGTACAGTGTTCCTGGCACAGATGGGGGAAGGTCTGTATTGTTCAATCTAGTTAATGATAAATAGATTTTATATGTTTTGAGATTCTTCATTATTTACATCTGCTTTTGCCTTCTGTTTAAAAATATTGTGCCGTAATTGGTGATGACTGCAATTTTGGACCTGACACAGGAAAACAATATCATAACATACATAATGCTGGTGGGACTGTAGCAGAACCTGAAGAGATTGCTAAGACTGCTGTATCTGTGCTTCAAGGTACAAGTAGCAACGAGCCCTGGACACAGAAGTTAGATATGTTTAAGAAAACCCAACTTTGCAATTCTTCTTTCTTCTTTTCTGTGCATTTATCTAAAGGAAGTAGTTCAAGGTTCTAACAGCTATAATATAATATTATATCTTAGTCAAATCTTATAGCCTTTGCCATCTCTAATATAATGTAACAAATTATCAAGCCTAGATGGGAAAAGGTCAGAAAAAGAGGGTATTATTGAAATGAAAGCTTATTTAACAGTTTACATTTCATATGCTTCAGCTTTTTTGTTTTAAAAAATAAAAATAATAATATGACGTCATGGCAATAGGGCTCTTGATTCTGAAACTATAAATTATTCTGAATCTAGCCTGTCACACAGTGCAAGCTCATGCTTTTATCAAGAACTGAGACCAGAATCCCCAAGCTGCTATGTTTATGTCAGAAAAGGTTGGTAGTGGGCAGGAATTGTCACAAAATCATAGAATGGCTTGAGTTTGAAGGTACCTTAAAGATCATCTAGTTCCAACCCCTCTGCCATGGTCAGGGACACCTCCTGCTAGACCAGGTTGCTCAGAGCCTCATCCAGCCTGGTCATAAACACTTCCAGGGATGAGGCATCCACAACTTCTCTGGGCAACCCAGTGTCTCACCACCCTCATAGTAAAGAACTTCTTTCTAGTGTCCAGTCTAAATCTACACTTCTCTAGTTTAAAACCATTGCCCCTTGTTCTACCACTACATGTGCTTGTAAACAGTCCCTCTCCATCTATTCTGTAGGCCCCCTTCAAGTACTGGAACACCACTAGAAAATGTCCCCAGAACCTTCTCTTCTTCAGGCTGAACAGACCCAACTCCCTTAGCCTGTCCTCTTAGGAGAGGTGCTCCAGCCCTTTGATCATCTTTGTGGCTCTGGTCTGGACACTCCAACAGATCCATGTCTTTCTTGTGTTGAGGGCTCCAGAGATGGACACAGTACTCCATGTGCTCTCATAAGAGCAGAGGGCAAGAGCAAGACTACTCTCACAAGGTCAGCGTCACTGTAGGATGAGTGAGAGGATCTATCAGAGGAGTCTTCAGCCTTTCCACTGTTTTACCCAGTCATGTAACTACACTGATCAGGCATGACAGTCAAACTTCAGTTTTAAAGACATAACTGAGTGCCATGACGACATACCTGGTATTGAGTGTTATGAGATTCTTTATGTTCAAGGGTAAAAGAGAAATTGCAATTAATAAGCTATGCACTTCCACAGAATGCGAGAAGAACTGTATACGTTAGTTCAGAATTTCAGTGGCATCTTAGCATCAAAGCTAAAATAACAGAGTTGTTCACATACTCTCTGATTGTTATAATTATTGAACATAAAGTGGTTTGACTGACATTTTTACAGTTTGGTAGTGCAGAGTGCCTGGCTAGAATGTGAGGAGAGATGGACTAAAAATCCACAGAGGAGAGCAGAATATATACCGTACATCTTGAGACCAGTGATTCCACTGAAATAAAAATAGATGTGAGAGAAGAAGTTAGTAAAATTACGTATGTTGAAGGATTCAGGAGTAATGGAGATTATTAAAAAACAGCCAATCAAGTTTGGAAGGAAGAATTTCATATAAAACACATACCTAATGTATCCAAATTAAGAGGAATTAAACAGCATGATTGATTTTAATTGCTGAGCAAGTTGTTAGAAAGTGATTATAATAAGCATCTATCATCAAATAAATGCTTAGCTTTAGCACAGCTCTTAGGCTGGGGAAAGGAATTTTTTCTGTTGATTCTTAAATATTCTGAAACAAAAGTACAATCCTGAATCTGTCCTTAGCCAATAGAAGAAGATAAAGAGTGATATAAGGAGGTCTAACAAATTAATTTTAGTTTTCCTCTATTTGAGCTAGTCGTCACTTTATAATGAGGCACTATGTAAACTGCTATTTTTTGACACCTATGCAAAAGATTTGCCTGAGCAAATTGAAATGTAGGAACCGCCCATTATGGATCATAATGTTTTACCTAATATGCTGTTGTCAAGAAGGACCAGCAAGAGATGTGTAGAGAAAAAACAATTGTAAATATGTGCTTCCTCACAACATGCAGTTTTGGAAATGCCTGACCCAGAACTATGAATGTTCAGTCTTCCCATGAACTCAAAATCTTAGCACCAATAGCATTCCACAGCAAGCTAACTAGAAGTTTTCAGTAACAAAAACACTGAGTCAACAAGATTTAAATGGTGGATAAAGAGATTTGTAACCCAAATACTTTGGAAAGAAAATGAAAACAAATAAATTGTTAAATCCAAATGCCTGAAATCTGAAGTATTTTTGTACTGAATTCCTGCTGCCCCTTTAAGGATGCTTGAAAGTGAAGTCATCAGCATATAACACCTGGACTGTAGTGAAAAATCATCTGGTCTAGAAGAGCATGGGGCTTCAAAGGTCCTCCCTGAATTCAGGAGGATTTTCCATGACAATTTATACATTTTCATTTGAAAAGCTTGTGATATCAGGGTATATTCAATGATTAATCAGCAATTAATTTTAGCACTGCCCCTCTCCAGTCACAAATAGTTTGTTATTGATCCTACTTCACTTGTCAGAAGAATTAAAGGGACTTATGATAAATTCTTCTTTGTCAACATAGAAAACAAAAGGCATTTCTATTTTTGTCATCAACATAATAAAAAATAATTATATCATTCTAGTTGCTGGTTTTCTGGAGGTAACTTTTTGTTGTCTTTTCTTTTGAGAAACCTTTAACATTATTTTTAGTTTAGCTTAATGAATTTGGGAACTATAGTGGAGAATATAATCTAAACTATTTATTCCAGAGAAAGACAAAAATTAGAAGAAAGAAGGATCCTTCTTTGATGGCAGATTATATAAAAACTAGGTAATTTACAGAAAAGCTGAAATTCAGATCCCTGTGGGAGTTGGTTTTAGGAGATCCAAGTGTGACGTTAGGGGAAAAAATGAAATGGCATGTGATCCATTTGTTTGTATTAACTGCAGGATTTGTTCTCTATTATGTCATGAGATATAAAAATAAAATCATTCCTATTCTAATAATGGTAACATCAAGTCTCTATGCTTAGATAAGTCTCTTCAGCATGGACTTTATTTAATTATGGCAAAGCGGCAAAATATGTATTGCATTTGATTGCCTCAAAATAAATGATCTTTTGTTTTCTTGAGCAAATATATAATTTTCTGTAGTGTTTGTCCTAGAAACATTTGAGTCATTTGTCATGCACAACAGGGATTATAATAGAAGAGTTCTAACACTGGGTGAATTAATTTTTATTAAGCTGGTAATAATTTGCAAAATGTATTGACTTTTAAATTGAAAAACATGATTAGAGTGTTTATAAAAGTGTCACAGAAGACTGTTGAAAGATAGGCATGAGAAAGAATAGTGACCAAGGATATTCTATGACTTTGAATTACAGCATCATCATATCTTAATTTTGGAGTGTTTTGTTCTTTCATTTTACACAGCCATAGAAAAATAGACTTACTCTACAATTTAGTGTTTGTGGTCTGATGACTCTTACAGGTTTTCCTAGGGAATTCAGGACTGCTTTACCATAGTTTATGACATCAAACAATGGAGGAAAAAAAAATCTATCATCTCTTTTTTGTGTAATAAGGTTTCATATTAATACCAAGGAAAACTCATGTAAGAGGCTTTGCTGAATAGTTCAAAAATAAGCCTAACATAAAATAAATAACTATGAATCATAGCAGATTATACTAGACATAAGATTTGTGTATTTGCTCCTCACTGAAGTTCTAAAAGAAATATGATCTAACTAAATTCAACTTTGACATACAGGATATATTTCAAATAAGTTTAGCAATATTTTACAATAAGGCCCCTTTCACACAGTGATGTTCTGAAAAATTTTATATTTCTAAACACAAATTGTTGTCACTTCTAGTCACAGCAATTGAATACAACAGCTCTCAATGAATCATTTAAGCAGTATTTTGCATCGTGAAATGTCTTCTATGGGGTCCTCTTTCACTGTAGTTCCCTGTTCACAGCAGTCCTCTATATACACCAGTCCATACAGGAAAATTCTGTGTACTGATGTTCAGCATCACGGCATTTTCAACCTTTGTATTGTTAATTTGCATCTGCTGAAGATGTTCCTCTTGACACATATAGGTCAGATTTTCGTGGAACATCCTGCACCAACTCTGAAATACACTACTGAAACTTAGATTATGCTGGTTTTTGTTTTTTTTTTTTTGTTTTGCGTTTTCATATCTGACATCAATACTCAAGCAGGGTCATTTTAGAGATCTGGAAAGTGATTTGGAGTCATGTGAAAACCACTGATTTTTCCTACGTGTCTAATTGTGAAAATTCGTGATAAGTTTTTCTCTATATAAGAAAGAATTTGCTTTATATAGTCCTATTTTGGTGAATATTCTGTACATTTTTATGTATACAGCTCAATTGTGTTAATGTCATTTATGTAATAGAGATGATAAAAAATTAGTATTCATACAGTTTTACTAATACTTTTAAAGAATGAGTTCACTCATTTTTTTTTTTTAAGAAATATTCTTTCCAGTTGTATCTAATTCTTCTTTTTTTTTTTTTCTATTTAAGAGAATTGTTAGATTCTCTCTAAAGTAAAACTAATCAGCCATTCACAACTGTGAATCTGTGAGCATGTACTTCAAAATACCTTATCATCTGTCCTCTTTAATAAAAGTTATTGTTTCTTATCTTCCTTAGCAGCTCAGCTTCTTCTTGAATTTTTGTGAAATTATACGATGGTAGACACAAGTTGGCTTATATTCATTACATTTTCTCTTTTGTTCTAACTGTTTCTATTCTAATGCTGCATTCTTAGAGATGAAGTTTTTTAACACTCATCCACATATGGGCACCCAGGAAAATCAAACTAAATTAATGAAGGCTGTGAATTTAGAAATCAGTGATGTTAGCTCATTCTTTACTCAGATCATTGAATGAATAAATGTAACTGAAGCTACTTTAATTCAGAAAGAATTGCAATTATTGAACTGTAGTATCCCACACAGAAATTTAATGATGTTTTTTTTGCTAGCCCAGTTAATGCATTTGCATTTTTAATATGTTCCAAATGATGTTTTGAGCTTAACCATGTAGGCAAGTACATATCTGCTCTGAATGCTTCAGTGACAACTATCTTTGAAAAAAAAAAAAAAGAAGTAAAAACTCATGAAAAGGAAAGATACACGTTTTTGTATGCTGTGCTTCACACATAGTCAATAATCCAGTCAAGTATTAATGTGGATAGTTATGTCCAAATCTGAAAGTTTTTCATGTTCAGACAGTGCCTAAGATTTCATATGAGAAGTCATTATGAAGAACAGATCAAAGCAGAAGAAATTGTTACATTCATGCAATAGGAGAATGTGCAGATTCTTCCCAAATACGTACTTGGTATCTATGAGGCAGAGAAAAACAAGTTGAAGCATATAACACAGTTCAAGCTCACATGAACTCTTTTCCTTACACAACATAAGAGACCTCTCTGCTTCTTGTGACAGTCAGAGGTACCAGCAAGACCTTCCTTCAAACTGTTAGGAATGATTATGTATATTGGAAAAAAATTCCCATGCTTGTGGATGGAGGGATTGCACTGTAGCATACTGCTGCAGAAGAACATGTAGCTTCTACTCCTGAGGAGTGTGAGGTGTGAATCTCTGTGATGTTATTTTTTAAACACATCTTATGTTAATAAGCACTTACCATGTTAAAACTTGTGATATTCTTCCTCCCTTCTACTCCAGGTATTTGTGTGAAAAACTACATCTGAATGGGCCTCTTTTGCCTCTTTTTCAGTAAACATATAAATGGACCTTTGTAGGATGCAATTCATTTAGTCTTTAAATAGTTGGATAGAACTTCCTTGAAGGACTTGTTTCACCCCCTTGGCTGTAAAGGGCATCAGTCTAAAGATAGTGGTAGAATTTATGTTATCTAAATACATAATATGTAGAAATTCAAAATAACATATATAGTATCTGTGCTGAGTTTAAAAAAACAAAATACTCTAAACACTAAGTGTTAAACACGTGAGATTAATCCAGAACCATGATGCCTAAGTGTTTGAGATATTTCCCCAGAAAACTAGGTACACATGTTGATCCATATACTGAAAGTAATGTCATATAGTGGTGCTGATCAATTTTTTCTTGTGCTGATTTTCTGGTCCAAGTGATACTTGAAGGTAACTGATGTAAACAGTAAAAATGATTGTACAGGACCAAGCACCGCTCTAGCTCTTTCTCAGTACCCTTGATCAAAGATGGAACATATTCTTGAGTAAGGTATAAAATTATGCTATGCATAGTTTCTTAAAGTTGTTTCATTTAGAAGGTTAGATAAAATTCAGAATGGATTTGGAGTTAGGATGTTTATGGAAAGAATAGGAAATTTTTCTGTCCTTTTCTATTTTCCAAGCCTATTTTCGCTGTTATGGCATCTAGAACTCCAAGTGCTAAAATCTCCAGTTCTTATCAAGTGCTATAAAAATGGATATATTTGTGTCCTTTTTCCAAATATCATGACAACAGTATTTGAAAGAAGCTTATGTTCCTGTACACAAGTATGTTCCTATTAATCCTTTTTTTAATATGTCTCACTTTCTGTCCTGATTTTTCTTTAAGACCTCTGATTCACACATAAGTACAACTGGAATGGAGGAGGTAATAAGCCTATTCTATGTTACAGTCTAATAAAATGGTTTTTTTCGTTGTTGTTTAATTAAATACTTCTGAAATCTACAAAGATAGCATGGCTAAAAATCGCTGCCTTCAGTTCAAACATCAAAGCAAACACGTTCTACTCAGTGAAGAAAAATATATTATCAGTGCCTACTGAAATCTTTGTACAGGAGCTGTTTAAAATATATAAATTAAAATTTTAAATTAAAAAATCCTAACAAAAAATGTTCTTGATGTAAGGATATTTCATTTTTCATTGAAAAATCTTAAAGATGGTCAGTTAACATGCTGCAGTACTGAATGGTACAGGGGTTCTAGACAGCAGCTAATGGAGAGAAACCACATGAAACTGTTTGTTTGGTTTTGGATTTTTTTTTAGCAAAACCTGTATTTGCAGATTATCATTATATTTTCTTCAGTTTCTTGAAAAAGGAATCCCAAAAGAAGGGCAACTGTCTCTTGACTGCATATATTTCTAGCACAGGAGAGATTTGACTATGATCCAAACCAATGAAAGCTCATTCTGGAGTACTGCCCTTCAGCCTTTTGACAGCACAGACTGCATTCACAGAGATCTTGGCAATGATCATTTAATTTCAAATCCATATTTTTATGTCTGGAGAGTTAGTTTTTCAAAGGAGATTTTTTTTACCAGCCGGTTCAAGAGCTGATAGCTAGACTATGCTGCCTCTTCGGTACTTTTACTTGCTTTGTGAAGGAATATATTTGCAGAAAAAAAAATGTTGAGTCAGACAGAAATCGTTTATTTGCTTAGACAGCTGTGAAAGATTTCAAATAAAAAAATATTTTAGCTTATGTTTCAGTCAATATTGTTGATTTTTCTAATTCATATGTTGATAATGCAATATTTGAGTATACAAGGAACACTTCATATTTGGGGGTGAGAATCAACTGACATCTTTAGCTATGCAAAACTTAGGTATCTAGTCTGAACTTCTTAGTCTGTATAGTCAATGGAGAGAGACATGTCCTACTTAGTGGTAGTGGACTGGTTGTTTTTAACCACTCTAATCACTTGGAGTGAGAAGCACAAGCATAGGTACAGTACCTTAGATGATTTGAATCTTGCCTTCAAGGACATGTAAGTCTGACGGAAAAACGGTTGCACCCTAAAATAACAAATAGAGATAATTCAAAACGTATTTCATGGCTATAAGAAAGAAAGTATAGAAATGGGTCACTTCTACTCTGTGCCTCAGGGTGCTGTAGTTACAGGTGCACCACTGTGCACCATCCTTAGGTAAATGTCACCAGAAGATGACTACTGAAGGTAAAAGAAAAACAAGTTTTCTGAACACCATTCAAAGCTCATTGAACAGCTTTTCACTGCTTCCTTCTTTTAGATACCTCTAGGCTTTGAACTCCTCTGTAGGGAGAGCCTATGTGGCAGATGCTTCAATTCTTCCATTGGAGGAGTTTGCTGTGATAGATACAGCACATACAATGAGTCAGACAGATGCTCATGACATGAAAAATTCTTACTCAGCTGTGTACACAAATTGTAGTGGAATACATGAAGAGAAGCCATATGTAAAAAGATCTTACAGTTGTTGTTCAGATGAGCAGTTTTCTCTAATGCTTCCATCACCTCCAGAAAGATTTTAAATATTTGGAATATGCATTACCTTTTTTGTTTCCTTTACCATAAACAGGAAATAGACCTTGAATAGGTAAGATTATAATTTTCTAGGAAGAGAACAAATTCTTTCTCTAGGGACAAAACAACTCATGTAATAGGAAATCTCATCTTTTAATAAATAAACAGTGCAAGAAGTTCATTTTCCTCATTCATGTATGTGTAAAATCATTCTGACCTTATGCATTTAAGCTTGTGTGCATCTAGGTGTAATGCTACTTCACCTTCATCTGTCTGCCTGCAATAAGAAGTACAGATACATACTGCAGTCAGATTTATTTGTTTCTCTCAGGTGTTGAACACAACTAAATTAATTCTATTGGGAGGAGCTTTTTGGGAGACGTGAAGGTAGTAGATAAATTTCCTACTTGTATTCATTTGAGGGAGGTAAACCTGGGTAATTAATGAAAACCATGAACTGTAATCTGCTGAGATAATAGGAAAAAAGTGGAGACTTCACTTTGACGTTAGCTTCCATTTGGGGAAGCTAAGCCTGAGGATAGACATTGTCAAATGAATAGACCCCAGATATGGGAAATTACATTAAAAGTCTTGAGGTCACCTGATAGCTGAGTAGAAGACCTGGAAAGCAAGCCACATTTCCGGTAAGGATGATATAATTATTACCCACATCTGTCACGAAATATCATTGCTGTTCTATAAAAATTTACATTTAGTAAGATTAAAATACATTTTTGCTTTTACCTTAGCATTTGTAGTGTGTTCAAACCAATTATAATTCCTTGATAACATCAGAAAATTTGGGAATTAGATATTTTCTGCTGCAAAATTTTGTTTAAAAAATAAAAAATCACCACCAACTCACAATTAGAATAACCTGTGATGAATCCACATTAAATAGTATGATGTTATAGCATTTTAAAACTAGAAACCCTGGGGCATGTTTTTATCAGATAAATAAAAGAAGAAAAAAAGGGACACCATGATAATAGTGATAATACTATGTCCTCCTATGACTGTGATTTCCTGTTTAAATAAGACCACTTTCCTAGAACATTGGGAGATCTAACTCCAAAACATATTTCCAGCACATAAACTTGAAAAAATGAATAGACAATAGTCCTTCACAGTTACCGACAATAAATGATGTCTGGCCAGCCAACTAAGAAAGGAAGATACTTACTCATATAGTGATAAATCTCTTGTCTAGGGTGTTGTGGAAGTTAACAATGTGTCTGCATTCAAAAAATGGCTAGACAAATTCATGGAATAATTCATCAAGGACTCTCATTTAAGGTGCAATATAGTTCTACTTTCTATAAATACCCAGAAACTGGGGGACTGTGCCCAGGAAAGAGAAGAGGGAATGTGTGGCAGTATGTGTTTATTCCAAGTCCCTGATGGCTAACTTTAGAGAGCGGTTGCTTAGAGAGTGCAACTTCTTGAGTCGAGACATTTCTCCATTTGAACTTCTTGATGGTCCCATACAGGGTATTTCTGAACCACTTTCTTCTTACAAAAAGAAAAAAAAAGTATTGTTGGGCATTCAAATGAATATAAGCAGCTGTAATCTAATGATCATTCTCACATGTGCATTCACTTCAAGGCCTGTGTACTGTGGATCCACAATGTCCTGCTTTACAGCAATCCCTCAGAACTAGGAAGTGAGAGACAGTTGTTATAGAAGAAATGTTTTGAAGTATTCTGGGCTTCTCCACTGTGACAAAAAGATAAAAACTTTTTCTTCTTAATTTCATATAGTATGAAGAGCTCAAACTTATATATTATTTCCTGTTATTTCCCTGTAGGAGAATAGCAGTGTGGGTTTTTTCCTTTTCTTCCTCTAATCTGTCATCCTCCTCTTATATTTCATAAGTTTTCTAGTTTACCTCATATTTGCACACCTTTCTCAATCACTATTCTTCATGTATTTTTCCCACTAATTTACATATACTTCTGCCTTCCACTTTAAGCCTTCTTTGCACTCCATTTGTTTATTTACCCTTCATTGGAATAACATTAATCAGAGTACAACAATGACAAAATGGACTTTAATATTTTATTATTATTGTTTTTTCTTCTCATAGTCACCAAGTAACTTTAGAAAACAAAGTGAGTCTTCTCAGAAGTATTTTGGAAAGGAGTCCTTCTTGTTCTGGGGAATTTTGATGGGAAGTGAATTCTGTATTTTAATCAAATCAGACATAGTGTTTGAGTTTTTTCCCCCATTTTGCATCTTAAATTTTCTTGCTACAATTTCAAGTGACTGATAAAATCAGTCATTCTAAAAAAAATTGCAGAACTGTAAGCATGGTTCATGTGAAAACCCATTTATATGAAGTCAGCATTGGTTTCAAACACTTCTAATGGCAACTACAGTTCACATCTCATAACCCTATTTTGATCAAAGAGAAACAAACAAAAAAATAAACCAGCAATTTATTTTATTTTTTTTTTGGGGGGGGGTGGGGGTGGAGTGGGGAAGCTATGATAATACTTGTTTGAATTGCATCCAGTTTGTTTAGGCCATAATCAGACACCTTTGTTCAAAGTTTTTATTTTTCCACATGTTCATAACACTGCCAAACACAGCATCAACAGAAGCAAAAACTTTTTTTGGTGGTCCTCTGGAGAGAGCAAATCCTGTCTGTTGCTGCATCCTAGGTTGCCACCCAGTGGAGAAGTCTGCAAATTCTCGTTGTTGCAGGCCCAAAAAGAGAAGCCTTGTTACTCACTGTCCAGCAACCCGTTATTCTGCACGGGAATATGTGTACATAGTCTTTTCTGAAAAAAACGCTTGCTTTTGTTGTTTGAGTTGCTTTAATTTAGATTTAAAAGGTGAACTGACAGTAATGCATTGGTAATGCATTGAAATTATGGTAAAGGCCCTGGGATCTGCCTTTTTTCTCTAGGTATTTGCTGGTTTTGACCAGTGTATTATATACCATATAACAGCCTGGTACAGCAATGAAGCTCCATTTATATTACTGTAAAAAATGATTAATATGGCAGCAGATCAAACCTGTGATTTGCAACAGTGTCTTGAATTCTACAAAAAGATTACATTATTTTCAACTTCTTACAAGTTATTCCATGTGCTGTTAAAATCTCTTCTGACACTAACTTAATTTGTCCTTAGCTATATTCAAAGAAGCATCTCACAGCTTTGAGGGAAAATAAAACTGAACTACCAAAACCCCAAAACTAGTTCCCAGTTTGTATTACTGAATTATCTGACTTACTCTGTACTTATTTCATCTAAGTGTTTGGAATTGCTGTGCAAAGCTAATGTAGGCAAATGTTGACAGCCAACCAATATTCAAGTAGTGTATCATGTAATCATAGAATCATAGAATTATTAAGGTTGGAAAAGACTTCCAAGATCATCAAGTCAAATCTTCTACCCAACACCTCCATGATCACTAGACCGTGTCCTGAAGTACCTCACCTAACATGTTTTATGAACACCTCCAGGGATGGTGACTACATCACTTCCCTGGGCAGCCTGTTCCAAAGCTTAACTACATTTTCAGTAAAGAAATTTCTTCCTAATATCTAATCTGAACTTCCCCCAGTGCAATTTGTGGCCATTTCCTCTTGAGGAAATCTTCAGTATTTAAGGGAAGGAGGACACCAGAGAAGGGCAAATAAGAGTACAGTAAAGACCATGGGCACTGATACTAAGAAACAGAGAAATGGAGGGCAGTGACCAGTAACTTCCATATCAGAAGCAGTTCTTGAGTAGCTATCATTCTGCCCTGGTCCATGAGCCCACGAGTGGCCAGAACAGACCAAACCAAAATGGAAGAAGATATTGGGTAAACCTTCTTTCCTTTGGAAGTTTGTAGAGGTGATTGCCATGACAAAAGTCAAGTTACAAAGCACAATCTCAAAAAGTCTCTCTCCCTCTCCTTATTTCCTTCCTCCTGATTAAAAGCATCAGAAAGTCTTTTCAAATTGTCCCTCACATTTTCAGTTGAAAATATACTTTCCTTTCTAGTCTAATATGTGATGTTTCCATTTTTCACATTCTTTTCCCAAAGCCTTTGTTGGAAGAGAAGATAGGAGGGCAAGTCTGGTTTTGCTTATAATGGCTCATATAGAGTTTCCAAACTTGTCATGAGTTCTGCTTCTTTCAAGTCCTCTTCACATTAGCATACCTCTGTCTTTTACTGATGGAACCAAGTTCTAGTAGATAAGGTGGTAACTTTGGAGGATATAAAACTCTATGCCTCAGTACTTCCTTACTCCTTGCAATACTCTGTCAAGCTGAGTGTTTAAGATTTTCAGTAAAAGAAATTTCAGCAATGCTCTGGGCAATCTATTTCAGTGTTTAATTGACCAGTAGGATGTAACTGAGAAATTAAACAGTCAACAGCTAAGATGTAGAAGAGTTCTCAGAGGAGAAAAAAAAGTCCTACCCATTTTAAATCTCAGTATATGTGCAGAAACTAAGGAGGAATTATTTCCTTCTTAATTATGGACATGTTTCCGACCTGCTTTCTGCTTGAAGAAAGAGATACAGATACATCTACAGTAGCATTTTAATTAGGATCAGGAGTGTGCTTTTGAAGTGATTCTGTCAATCACCTCCAGTTGCTACACTTCATTTCATGCTGTGGAGCAATCTTGGGGCAAATAAATGGGATTCCTTTCAGGTGAAACTCAGTGTTAAGGTGTGCTTGACGATTGCACCTAACACACCCTAACTACTAATGGAGTAATCCCTTGGGATTAGAGTAGGTCAAAACAAGTATTCTCTCCCCTCCAAGCAGATGTGTGGTATGTATTGTGTCCTAAGGACCAAGCTTTTACAGAAACAAATTTCTGTAAATTTGTTGTTACAGAATTTAATTACTTGATGATGTTGGACAAAATTACTTTTATGGCTCACCACAGGGAGCTGTGCATGTGTGTGGAAGGAAGGAAGTCTGGTAGAAACTGGTAGGAAAACCACTGTACAAAACCTGGCAAACACAAGCATATTGGGAATTGTCTGGATTTTGTAAAAAGAAAAGAGAGAAAAAAAAGATGAGGACATGTGTCTTAAATATATTTGCATCCATTGTCTGTTCATTATTTTATGACTCATTATTTACATGGCTTATACATAATAATTACCATCCTTTATTTAAAGAAAAAAAAGAATCTTGATGCTTGAATTGAGAAGGGAATTGTTAAATTATATGCTTGATACAAAGGCATGTGATTGTTTGAAATAATCATGTTTATATAACATGATGTAACAAAAACCTTTTAATGAGGCATGATGAACTGGGACATCCGCTTCAATGGAGGAAAATAAAGTGAAACACTTTTCCTCCAAATAGAATACATGATCTGTTGTTTCAGTGGGACAATCATCATGTACAAGCCACTGTATTGGGATGTTTTTCAACCTTAATTGCCCTGTCAGTTACAATTAGAGGTGTTAATGTAACTGTGAAATGCTACAAATTGCTTGTGGCTTTTGCTCCTTGTGCACTCTCAGCCTGTCTTGCACAAAAAGATATCAGAATGACTGAGATATCTTGCTGAGTCTGTTATTAAGGTTTGGTTGTTATACTCCCTGGGTACAGTTATTCACTCAGTGTGGATTCAGTATCATGAGTGTAAAAATGCCTACAGCAGAATAGTTTAATCCTTTAAATTAAGGGGGGATATCTTCATGTATTAGGCATTTTTCCTAAAAATGGCTGCAGGAATAATAGGGGTTTGTATAGATGTACTGGTTAAAAAATTACTGGTTTTACTGAAGTTGTTATTATCATGAAAACCTATGATTTTTCACAATTATATGTGTGCATACTCATCTCTAGGTATTTGCCATTGTGTTTTCTGTTATAATAAAGGAGTTGACATTTTTTTGAAATCCTACCACTGTTACCATCTAGAACAAAGGGATGTTCTTAGCAGAACAACAGAGAAATCTTTGACTGTTGGAGGAAACATGAAATTGAAAGTGGGGCACTGAGGATAGTGATTTGCTAGTCCTTTCATTTCAGTAAGTGGTATCAAAAGGTTACCCAGTCCAATGTTAACAAATAAAGGAGACAAATCAAATGAATGAATGAACACTATGATGCTATAGTCTGTGAAAGACTGAGAAAAAGATGAAATGCAGGAGATTCATAGAAGGGCGGCCAAATGCTCCTGGCTGTGTGGTAGGCTGTATTTGATTTTCTTCAGTTACTGAAAAGTGACTAACTACAGTCACTCAGTAGACTAATAGACTGACTTAATCTTGTTTTTTAAACATCTGCTGTGCATTTCTTCAGTCTTAGAGATTGCACTGCTTTTTGAAAGGCTTCAGAGCTGGAAAAAGACTCAGACTCTGGGGTGCTTTTATCCTATTGCCCCGAATTTTGGAATGCTGAGTGAATTGTACACAGTGAGGGGCCCTTCAGTATAATCACCAAGTGATGGATGACTAGTTAAAGTGACAGATAACTTGTTTGTTCAGTTATGAAGTATATACACTGCTTAGTGAAACTTAAATACCAGTTATCATTATTAATTGTTTCTTTGGATTAACAACCTGATCTAGTGGAAAGTGTCCTGCCCATGGCAGGGGGGGTTGGAACTAGATGATCTTTAAGGTCCTTTCCAAACCATTCTTTGAGTCTGTAAAACCTGATGATTCTATGATTACTGAAACCCATCATTTATAAGGCAACACTTTAAATTAGATGAATCCAGATGAAATAGTTTCTCCTGAATATCTTTTTACTCTTTTACCTGTGCAACCCAAGTATCCTGCTAAAATAAATGTAACTTTAGTGACTGTAAAGCCCAGCTATTGAGACCTTTTCTTTCTGCCTATGCTTACAAGGGAAAATGTAAGGATTTGAAAATATTTTGAAAACAGAAGAAAAAAAAAGAATCATTAGTCTTTGAAGGTGTGAATGGTTTTCAAAGAGTCTTTTTTTTTTTGTAAATTTTGAAGGCAAGCACATGTTTGTATATCATTTTTCTTATCCAAACAAATGAATGATTGCTAAAATTACATAGTTGTCAAGAATTGTAGAGACAAAACTGTTTACAACAATTATTTAAGCCATGAAAATTAATAATACTTTAATAAAATTAGTAACTGCTAAGAATTTATATTTTGCATAATGACAAGTACACCTTATTTTATTTATAGAGTAGCACTGTTAGGTATCTATGTTCTTTGTGTACCTGCTGACACACTTCAGGTAGAAAAAAAAGAACAATCTTTAAACAGAAAGTATTAATATATTCACCAAGTAGACTAAAAAGATGATATCACTGTTATGTTTCATGTTATGACATCTAACATGATACTTACCAACAAAAACCTTATTAGATGGATATGTTATTCACATATATGTGTGTTTGAATGTGTGTCTCTCAACTTAACGTAGTACTGAAGACCAGGTAGCAAATTTGCCTGACCAGCAATATGTAGGAATTAAAATTGCCTAACATTGTTACTTTTTCTATTGTAGCAGTTTTATTACCAATATTTCTTAGCTATGGAAGATATTTTGAGGGCTAGACTGTTACACTATCACCATAAATATACTTTATGAAATATTTTTCATGCTGAAGGGAAATGTTTCACAAACTGGCATCTCTGCATGCCTGGCCATGGGAGAAAAGGAAAGCAGAACCTTTCTCTGTTTTAGAATGTCATGTGGATGAAGCTTTCATGTTTGCTACTCTAGGACATTACATCTAGGATGTTCCTTAGCATTGGACACTTTTAAGATTGATCTGGACAAAATGCTGGGCCACCTTGTCTAGACCATGCTTTTGCCAAGAAATGCTGTACTGCACGATCCTTGATGCCCCTTCCAACCTGCTACTCTATGATTCTATGACTTCTAGCCTACCCAGAGAAGTGGACTTAACAGTCTAAAATAGCTACATTTTAGTACTGCCACAAGAAGGTTGTTTATGTGCTTATGTTCTTGAGCTGCAAACACTGGGAAAAATGAAACATGTTTTTAACCTGTGCTTTAGGCATCTGACTTTGGGCTTTTTCCTAGGCTAATCTTCTTAGTCTTCCTAAATAGCAAATAGACTTGGACAGACTGTAGGAAGGTGATTGGAAAGCCCTGAGCTAAGCTGCTTCTTCTAAGCAGCTCTTTTGAAGAAGCACATACCTTTCTTCCAGGATAACAGGAAGCCTTGCCCAAATCCCTCCAATTCATGTCTCTTGCAGGCTTCCTTGCCCTTGACTTTGTCATTTGCTTAAACTCAGACCATGAAAAGGCATTTTGGAAGGTAAATGTAGTTAGGGGAATACTGCTGAAATCAAAGGAACTGTTTGTGTGTGTAACCACAGACACAAAAAGTACTTGCAAAGCTGGGGTGTTAGATAATGAAGTCTTTGAGGAAGAAGCTCTCTGTTTGGCAGAGTTATTTGTTAAATAAATAGTAACGCGCAGGCTCTACTTCTGCAATCAATAAGTGTAGTATTTCTTTTCATGTTCGTGTTTAGATAAAAATGTATTTATGCTGAAGCTCTTGCAAACATTGACTGAAATTTTAAAAACTATATAGTCACTCAAATATTTCACACGTGCTTTTCACCAGAGGATGGCAGTTTTACTTTTGTGTAAAGGTTCTTATGATAAACAGAGACAGAACTATGCTACTGTATTTCATAGATACAGCTGTATTTGTAAAGAATTTTCAACTATATTGGCACCTCAGCGTACATATACATTAAGATATTATTTCTGTTTATGTAACAGTACTGTTTCACATACTGAACAGTTACACTTGACCCATTTCTGATCTCTAGAGAAGAAGGTGATTAACTGCAGCTTTTGCTTCCCTTCTTGATTGTAGGTATCTATAAGAAAGCTATAAAAAGACCTATTCAAGGGAAAGAAAGAAGGTCAGGCACTGAATCAGACTATAAGAGCTGGGATTACTGTCAAACTGAAAAATCTTTTCTGCAAAATAATTTTTTTTCTGTTATAGGGTTTTTTCCTATTATTCATATGGGTTTAGCATTGTATTTTATTATCTAGTTTGAATGTGTAATTCAGCTATTTACCTGCTGACAGAAAGAAAGAGTTGGTTAAGCTGTGGTAGACCAATGGCACCCTAAAACAGGACGGAAGATGCAGCATTGGTGTGCCTCTGGACAAAAGCTCTATATTAAAGACAAAACTACAGTGGATGTTTTGCTACTGCAAGGACTGGATATGTCAATCTATCGCAAAATAAAAATAAATAAATATTGTTTTACTTCATGTATTTCTTATACCAGATGTTTACTTCCTTGTCAGCTTATTAGACGTGCTCTCTGGAGCCAGTGGGTGCTGCAAGCAGAATGTAAAACAAAGTCCTGATGTGACATAGTATTAAAGGAAAGTAATCCTCCCCCACCCTGAAAATTAAAGAGAATGAAATAAAGTGCTTTATTGCTAATGCATTTTTTTCACTCAGTAGATTTATTTACTCTGTGGATTGAAATACATAATTATAAAAGAGTCATATTTATAAGCCTCTGGCTTGAAATTCTCACATTTACTCACAAAATGCATGCAGAGACACATCCTTTGTAATGTGTCCTTGGCTTATGCCTCATCCAGAGAAATGAAACTAAGAGTGAGACTTTTGTAGGCCTACCCAAGAGTTGTGTTGCATGTTGACAGAGGAGGTAGAAAAGAAAATCTAAGTCATAGTGAAATAGGAAATTTACTGGGACTCTATATTGTATACGCATTCATTTCTCAAAGGCAGCACACTTGTGTAGATTAAATTAATTAATTTAATTATATAGTTAATATCATTATTTCATAACATTAAT